>LPNX010427207.1:210310-274205 GCA_001517045.1 Pseudotsuga menziesii | reverse complement strand
TGCGGACTGGCTCACTGAATTTGGGGGGGGGGGGAGAAGAGAAAGAACTAAACAGGGGCAGGAGGGGAGTGGGAGACTCAAACTTCCTTTGTTCAGAGTATGACGGCAGGGCGGACTAGGTAGTAAACGAAACTTGACTCAAGGGAATGGGATCATAGCTGTAATACCGGGAATGTCACTGCAAATGGGGAATACTTGGAGGAGGTTGAATTTTTTTATACTGATCGGATCCAAGGAAAACACAATGTAGAGTACTCTAAACAAAGGCGACCCAATGTGGGAATGCTTCCATACTGTTTGCTATGGGGGTGTCTAGGGACACCGTTATGGTCCGATCTCGTGGAATTTTTGCGAGCCCGAGAAGGTAAATGCTCGATGGTGCTTTCAATTTTAGAGAGTCTGAAAGCACGAAGAAGACTCCAGTGGGGGCTCTTTTTCGTTGGTAGTCTCCTATGCTTGAAAAATGATAAAAGTATATAAAGGAGATCTCGCTCATCCTGGAGGGGATGAGATACTTCTTTACCGTTGGTAGTCCAATCAGGTCGAAAAAGGTTAAATCTATACTGACTAGACGATCATTCAGATACTTTTACGAGCATAAATGAAACCAAGTTTACTCGGTGATCTTTTCTTGATGAAACGAATGGAAAAGAGCTTAACAACAACCGGTGGTGAGATTTCTTATAAAGCACGGCCCCTATGCCTGAGAAAGCATAAAAGTATGCAGAGGGGAACGGTCTTGGCTTGAGTGTGCCAAGGAGGTCCTTTTCAATTGATGGTCTACATGGTCTGCAAAAGGAGGTAAATGAGACGATGTAGATTCCCTTTCCTATACTTTAGCAAGTGGGAAAGGAAGTAGTTGTGCTCGACAATCTTTTCATTGTTTTAAGGAGTAAAAAAAGAGCTTAAATGAAACTCCAGTGTGGTCAACCGATGGTGGCACATGCAATGCCCCATGTTGGGACGGTGGACAAAGGTCCAAAGGTCATCCACGCAGTATGGATGGAGCATAAGGCTCTCAAACATACCAATACATGCGTGGGATAGAATGCGGTAGAGGCCTGCGAGTCGGTGCGGCAGAGGCACCCAAACCGAGGTGGCTCTTAGACAAAGGTTAGGAGAGTGTGTGTGTGTGTTGTGGTGGATGAACTTGACCACATGTGATGTGAGTACAAGTCTATAGGAATTTATATGCCAAATATGTGTAAGAAAAATAAATTGTTTTGTGGACGATGGTCCAGATGTCCGCGTCAGGTGCGGTGAATGGAAAAGACAACTATGTGTTAAAAATGCAAAATAAAAGCTAAAATTACAGTCCTTAATGGGCAGCGGCCTGAGAACTCGCATGAGTTGCGATTGGGAGGTGTGATACAAGTACAGGTTCATGGACACTTGCATCGTCATGTCATGGCTTGTAAATCGAGGTGATTGGTGGGAAATGGTCCCGAAATTGATTTATTAAACATGAGACAATGGTCTCAGAAATGGAAATTTGAGCTCGGAGGTGTGAGAGGTGTCTCAAATCGGTTTTGGGTGACTTTGGATTAGCAGCTGATGGTGCTACCCCTGAATGGGGATCTTTTATTTGTGGTAAAAACATTACAAAATAAAAAAGGGAAAAGAAAATACGCTATAAAGGACTCATAGTAGTGGTATTAGGCATAGGCTCTCTTGAGGTGGAGCCCATTGTGTGGCTTCTTCAAGAGTCGACCATCTAAGTCAGCGAAGAGGTATGCCCCCTTGCAGAGACGAAGGTCATTGGTAAGGCAAGATGACAAAATCTGGTATTTTATGGGAAGAATCGATTCCATACTATGGTTTAAAGGGAACGGGGTAAAATCGGAGGCGGTCTTATAGATCTCTCCATCATCACGTAAGTAGTGCCAGGATAGATCAGGTGGATCTTCCACAATCGACGAGACGGAAGGGAAACCAATGCTAGAGATCATGTAAATGGTATTGGTTGTGGTTTTTGTGGCCTTTCCCCCAGTCTCTGTTGGAGGAAGAGGGACAGGCCTGGAGACACGAGGAGTCTTTGATGGACCTGGAGGTAGGTGCAACATCATCTCAATTGGCTGGACATGAGTCAACGCATCCTGGGGCCTCAGAGGTACAGTAGGTGGTTCAAGGTACCACAGAGGATCTCCTAGTGTGAAATCCTGTAGATTGCGGGTTTCCAAGATAGACTTACTCACGATTTTGGATGGTGGGAAAAGGAAAAGGAAAAGGAAAAGGAAAAGGACCATATTAAGCGGGAATGAACCCTAATGTTTCCCCGGTAACTGAGGTTGAGGTTACAACTAAGGTTGTGGCTGTGGATGGGGTTGTGGCTGCAGATGGAATTGCAACTGCGGATGGTGCATGTCGTCCCATGGATATTCTGTGGTGGTCAGAGCTTCAAGTATCTCCTCATCGTTGCGAAAGCAATGAAGAGATAGGTTTGATGGACTGTTAATGGAGGAGGAGATGAGCGGGTCAGTGGAACTAGACATCATGTAAATGGACATGGTGTCTGATGAAGGAGGTGGTGGGTGAACTTCTTCAATCAAGGTGATCTCAGACTCAAGGGAATGGTGATGGAGGTCAGCGAGAGCCATTCAAAATTCGGGCAGGTCTTGGAAATGGTGGGAGTAATGTCCATACAGGTTGTAAAAGGCGCAAGCATGGTTTGTCCTCAATGCCTTGGTCCTGACTACTGGCATGGTTGGGAGTTTAACCATGGGGATGTTTTCGTTCATATCCATGGCATCTAGATGTGCACGGATCACTAGGATTTTAGGGAAATTCTGAGTTGGATGGCCCTGTTGCTCATAGACGACACAAGGTGGGACTTGTTGTGGCTTTGGAATTCTTTCCCCTGGCTCTTTTGGGTTGGGGTAGTGCAGGTGCATGTGCGGTGGTTGGATTGTGCGAACTAGGTGGAGGGTGAGACTCAACCGTGATAGGTTGCATCGGGGTTAAAACAACCTGGGGCATTGCTGGTTGAGCTAGTGGGTCAAGATGCCACACTGGGATGCCCAACGTAAATTTGGGTAGGCTTAAGGTGTCCATGACCGGCTTGCTCATGACACCAGGTGGGGGAAAGAGGAAAGGAATCATGTGGACTAGGGATGATACCACATAACTCTTGGCTGGTTGCATATGGGGGTGCGGTTGTGGTTGTGGTTGCGCGTAATGCTGCTACTATGGGTGATGTTGTGGCTGTTGTTGGTGTTGTAGCTGCGGACGATGATGTGGTTGTGGTTGGGGATGCGGCTGTGGTTGCTGTTTGGGTGTAGTGGTGCTTGATGAGACCATGCACAAGTCCACAGTTTCATTTTGTGTTGGTGGTGGCGACACTAATGGGAAAGGAGCTGTCATGGTGGGATCGGTAAACAACCCAGGGCCCACATTCAATGGTGGGGAGGCTGGTGTGTTTTCAACCATAGTATTAATTGTAGGGACGACATTGGCATATGTGTTTTTCCCTTGCAGCTCAATGGTGGTGATGGTCGGGATAACATTGGCTAGTGCCTTTAACCCTTAAGGATCATGGTAAGTGAGTTGGTCAGCCGTCACAATATTCCCTTCGTTAGGGAACATCATGAGACGGAAAGACAGTTGACGTGATGGCTCGCATGGCATACATGTAACTCCTCGAGAGAAGGAGGTTGTAGTCCAGTTGAGCATTGATGACTTCGATGTTAATCAGGATTGTCTTCCCGGCTAATTTGATAAGGACATGAGGGAGGATTCCTTGGGCTTTAGTGGGATGTCCATCATAAGCCCGCAGAGTCATGGAGGATGATTGTAGAATTGGTGATCCAAGCTTTTTCCAAACCAAGGTAGACATGACGCATGTGGATGCCCCCTCATCCACTATGCATCAGTGCACGACCAAATTCTAGATGGACACCGAGATTTGAAAGGCGATAGTGGAGGGCATGTGCAGTTCCCCATTCTCCATGTCGAATGTGATCAACTTGGAGTCAGATGGGTCTACTGCCCCTAGGGTGGCTAGTAAGGCTTTCTACTACATTGGGCACATTTTAAGTACCTCAAGAGCGGACATGGCGGTTGGCGTTTGGGACAAATCATCCACAATGCTATAGATGACTACAGCTCTAGCTGTGGCATTATTGGCAACTCTGCATATGGGGGGGTGCAAGAAAGGGGGTAACTGAAGAGGCAAGTTGATTGTCTTAGACATGGATGCTGTTGATGATTCAGTAGGTTCAGTGGTGGTACCGTACTGATTTTGTCTGGTTTGCAAGTTGACCTCTTCAGTCGTCATGACTAGCAGGTGGTGAACACTTGTTTCAGCCATGGGAGGTGCCCTTGGAGCATTGGGATTGGGTTGGGGAGGGGGTGCGGTTGCCACCAATCCTTGGAATGGTAGTGGGTTTTGAAGCACCATGGGGGGAGGTCCTTGAGGTGTTGGGTTGGGTTGTGCTTGGTTTATAGCATTGGCAGCCTGTTGGGCCTCATTTCGAATGGCCTATTTCGCATGAACCATGAAGGGACACTCGAATGTATAGTGCCCATAGACCTCACAGAGTGTGCATGGTTGTTTCGTGTGTAATGGAGCGTTGCGTCTTGGTGCATTTGGTCACAGGGGGTTCTGGGCTGGCCGGTTTGCTGCGGAATTGTTGGGAGGGTTCGGTTGTTGACCACCTCCATGTAGTTGGTTATTTCCTTGGTTGCGGGGCCGGTTGTTTCTAGCTTGCCCTTGTTGATTGTTGGGGGTAGGCTGGTTGGGACCATTTTGCTGTGTGAACGCTTGTCCCAACAGAGCAGGTGGAGTGGGGGCTTGCACAGGTTGTACTGGTGGTGCATAGTAGATTTGTGGGGGTGGTGGTGCCACAAATGTGGGAATTTTCCCCACATACTATTGTGTTGGGCAAGCCATGGCCCGAGCCTGCTGCGGTGGCGCAGGTTGTGCATAAGAAGTTGTTGCTCTAGATTGGGACATCATTCTAGCATAGTCCAGAGCTTGGTTCTGGTAAGCAACACTAGTAGTGTTGCTTGGTTGTGGTGTAATGATAGGTGGTGTCAGTCAAGGCTGTGGTTGTTGAGAGACTGACCCTATGATGTCATCCACAGCTTGGGATGCCCCCAGTGCATTGCGGTAGGAGGTACTTGGACGGGGAGCATCTGGAATGACGGTATATAGGTATCTATACTGGGCATAGATGAGGTCAAATTTTTGGGCCTTCAGTATGGCCTCTTCTTCAGATTGGGGATGTTCAGATGTGACGTCCTTTGTGATGGGTGGGAGCAAAGTCTTAAGGAAGCAATCCAATAAGATCCTATTTTCTAGTTTGATTTTCCATAAGCTACGGCATCACCACCACTCATTGATATGGTTAGTTATGTGAGTGACAGTGCTTTAACGGTAGGATAGTAGGATCTCCACCCCCTCGTCATATCTGATAGGGAGTTGGAAATACTGTAGGAACATCAAGGCTAAGGAGTTGAAGTCGGGGTACTTGGGTTGTGGCAACTGAATGTACCATTTGGCCGCAACACCTGTAAGGGTGCATTGGAATAGGCTCAACCTGATGAAGTCGTCTATGATGCTATTGGATGAGCCCCATAGGTGAAATGTCATTATGTGGTTTTGGGGACATTCCCCTGCTTTGCCTTCAAACTTGGGTATGTTTGATGGTAGCTTAGTTGGCCTGGGTGGCCAAAAATATTGGTGGTGGATGGGTTCTTTTGTTAATCTGGCCAAGTATGGCAAGTTGAGATGAGCCATAAAGGGTATATTTGACCCCAAATTAATGTGGGATGGGGCTGCGATGGTGGTGGGATTTGTAGGTGCATAGTGCATCTACACAATTGTGGGTGCTTGTGGTGGCACCATTGCGGATGGGCCAGTGCCCCCAAGTGTTGTGGGCGGGATAGTATGAGTGGCGGGGACACTGCCCCCATGTATGACAGTAGGGGCAATGTAAGTGGATGGTCCACTACCCCCCTGTGTGGCAGGAGGGACAGTGTTTATGGAGGGGCCACTACCCCCATGTGTTGCAAGTGGGCTAGCTTGGCTGGTCACTATAGGTGGTGGCAGTTGACTGATGACAGTCTGCATGACTGTGCTTGGGCCACTTGCCAAGTTGTGGGTGACAGGTTGTGATGTGGACATGGGTCCACTTGCTAAGGTTAGGCCAAAAAATGGATTCAGATTTGCACTAGCCAAGGGGCTTGATGGTGCAGTATGGAGGTCTAGTTCAGACTGATATGGGTCTGAATCAGAATCAGAGGCTGTGTGGCCCTCTGATGGTGTGGGAGATCTCTAAGAGTGGCTTCGACGGTGTCGATTGAGTGTTCCAAATGGGGGTGGTTCGCCTCTTAGCCGTGAGGAAGATCATGGAGGATCAATTGTGTTAGATTTATGTCTGAAACTTGGTGGGAATGATGTTTGGACCCTAGTTTCAGTGGATTCCTATTGGCTCAAGGTGGTCACTAGGCCACCAAGACTGCCAGAAGATAGTGCTTGTCTTGTTCCTCACAAGTGTCTCTACTCAATCAGAAGGGGTCATTGCCAGTTTCGCTTGGAAATTCCTCTCAGCGACTAGCTACTTTGGGGTTCCTGTGGTACTCCTCACAATGAGTTTCTGGGCAGAACCCAAGTACTTCCCACAGTTGAAGCAATTAGGGACTTATGTCCTCAAAGACTGCAGAGTTGTTTGAACTTAGTGTAAATTAGTAAATTTTAAGGCTTCCTCAGTGACATGAACTGAGTTGGGTTAATTAGTTGGTATGGTGTATTTGTTTGCTTGTTTTTTCTGGTATTTGGTTGCTGCAATATGGTTTATGAATTCATCATGGTAGAGTTCATATGGTTGTGTATGCATGCATTGAATAATGAAAAGAGATTGTGAACAAATACAGTGATTAACCCTGAATGTTTGCTGGACTAACTAGATGTCTACCTCTCACTGATATTCCTCTTCAACCAAGAGAAGGTGTTGGGCTCTCAACACAATGGGACTAAGCCCATCCATGGATCCTCAAGTCACCTCCCGGATGCAAGGTTGGTCAACAAGGAGGACGCTTAGCACCATGAGAAGCCCTCCTTCTCTACCTCCTCTACCTTCCAGGTAACCCGTTTTTAGTGGTTTGGAGCAATATCATGGAGTGCCTAGATCTATACGAGCTTGCCCTTTGTCGTATCTCATAATACCCTGGAGGGTGATGACGGGGTAGAGGAGGAAAAGGGAAGCAAGATGGTTACTTTTAATTTGCTTTTAGTTAGACTAGGACCATTTATTTAGCCATAATGGTTTACTTAACATTTACACATTGTTCTTGAAATAATTTACAGAAAATAAAAGCAGAAACTGAAAATGACCTGCAATGGTGGACAGAGGCAGTTGGGATGCACTAACAATCCTCTGAAACTGAAAATTAATGTCTATTAATATTAAATTAAAGTTCTGTTTGACAGGCCGCACATTTCTAACCAAATCTAGTGAGGGGGCCGCGATATTTTTTCAGAAATGAGCGAGGGGGTCGCACAGAATGTAGAAACAACCGCAACCTGAGTTTCTGGGATGAAGTTGCACTTATCAGGGTATTAAGTGTGCCTTGAACACACCTATTTGTCCATTAAGTGCACCCCAGTCTCACCTTTTTCCCCTATATGAGCGCCCTACTCCAGAAGAGTCTGCAGAGGGACATGGAAGGCCATAAATATGTGATCTACCATGTGTGATAAAATTAGCTGTAACAGATGCCCCCTAATGTGTGAGGTCAGAGTGGTGATATGATGGACGAACTACATTATAAGTCCATCCCAGAAGTGGAGTGATGAAGAACCAGGTGGAAGAACCAACCATCCAACGATACAATACAATACAAATATCTTTGAAATTTTTTACCCACTTTCTATAGTTTTGATCGTTTTTGACCATTTTGGACTAATTTGATGATGTAGGAGTCTGTTTTGAGCGTGGTTTGACCGTGGTTTTGACCCATTCATGCTGATTTCAGGTATTATGTCTAAACTGTTATATAGGTTAGGTTTCACATCCATTTTCACTTTGCATGACCTTATGACCATTTCATTATAACCTTGGGTGTGAACCCATTCTATCTTGTCACAGAACCTTCTTGTTGCTTTTAGAAGTGACATGATGTGAATGGTAGAGCTTGACCATACATGGGTACCCTAGTTAGCTCCTATTTTGTATTTTCTTGCATTGCCAACATTTTTCCTTTAGGGTGTGGGAGTCCTTTGTATATTATCACCATGACTTTGCACAAGAGTCTCATACTCCTCTTGATATTTTTGCTGGACTTTTCCCCAGGACTCCCTTATGTCAAGTTATAATTGCATTATCATGAGTTTTTCTTGCCTTATTGAGCCTTATGCCGACTTCCCTGACTTTGATTATCAGCCATATATCCCAAGCTTGTCTCATGTCTAGCCATGCAGAGCCTTTTTATATATCTTTTGCAGCTTGATTCCCCATTTTTTCCAGGAGAGGACTTTCCCCTGAGTGCCATTATCCTACACATGTTTCCTTGCAATGAGCATAAGTATGTTCCGCTACTTGGAACTAGTTTGTTTGCCCCTTGACACTCGTATCCTCCTAGTATATAACTATAAAGCACTTTTATTCTTTTTCAACCTTTTCAAAATATTTGAAAAATTCCAAAAAAATAAAAAAATCAAAAAGCCGGACAGGAAAATATGTTATCTTTGGCAGCAGTTGAGTCGTGTCGCCTTCAAACAGAGCACTGTATATCACATCCATTGGTTGGGTTAATAATTTGACTTTAGGAGCTGTATTTTTTTCTCTGATTTTATCTCCACCATCTGGTTAAGCTTCCAGTCCCTATGGAGCCTTTGTTGATGCCTCCTATGTCGTAGAGATGTCCCAGTTTTGTATATTGAGTCTATGTTGCCTACATTTAGTCACCATTCACCTTTATGCTCTTGTTCAAAGGAAGTTGAAGCCTGAGTCGACCATTCCCCAGTATAGTCACCAAATCTGTTATGAAGAAAACTTCCTAAGGCTTGGGGTACCACAATAGACAGAGTAATTGCAGAAATCAATCCCTTCCCAATATGCAAGAGAAACAAAACATCTAACACTAAAGGATCTCGAAACATACCTTATTCTGGATGGGTGATGTAGATCCACGTTGAGCTTTTCCAATCCCACTTGTGTTATCAATTTGCTCTCTCAACAATCAACAAACAAGACAAGCATGCTATATAATTGTGTTAGACCTACTCTAGCATATATAATCAATAATGTATAAGCAATTAAAAGAATCCATGGATTCAATATTCATTTAAATACACATCATTGGACAGGAAAATATATTTCTATTAATATAAATCAGAGATTACAAGAATGAAAACCTTTGTCGGCACATTTGTGAACGGGAGAAACTGAGTCCTCCACCACCTCAATCCTCCATCTCTCGATAGCAAGCTCACAAGCAAAGGAAATATTGGGAAGAACACAAAGTGCTCCAAGGGACAAAGGGATACAGACTCAAGTATAATCAAGCTACAACAATAATGGACTATACTTTTCTTGCTCTTTAATTCCTCTTTCTTTCAATGTATCCAAAGGGTTCCTTATATAGTGTTTCAATGGGGTAATGGAAGGTCAAATCCAAGCGATCTCAAGGCATATGGAAGGCCAAAAGACAAGTGACTCAGATCCACATCAAGGAAAACTCCAAAACTATTTGGCCTTTTGCACACATCCTTATGTACGTGGGTTTAAGGGTCATATCCACGTATATACACGAGAAAGGGTTTACAAGTAGCGTATGGCAAATAACATGTGTTTTTAGGGATGATCTTGGAAACATCAAAGTTACAAAAATAGTCCATGGGGTCCAAAGAGTCTGTAGAGGGATAGGGAAGGCCATAAATATGTGATCTACCATGTGTGGTAAAATCAGTTGTAACAGTTGCTACTAGCCATTTAATGTATAGTATGCAAGCCGTAGCTTCTTCCCTCTTTCGAGTGATATGATTTCTATTTAACAGGAATAATATTACGATTGATCAAAAGTCATTCCATAATCTGAGTGTCAATGCATCATCGGGAGCTTCTATCCTGATTATCGATCATTCTCAGCCAACAACTGGGAGTGTGGGTGTAGGTATGTATCCTTCTCTTATGGGAACCTTTAGTTGTCCTGCGTCCATTCTTATGATTGGATCTAGTTTTTGTGGGGATTCATCCTCGTTGAATTTAGTGTCTTTTCACACTACCCATATGGAAGATCCTTGGATTCTTCCTTCACTATGTAGTTTGAGTGTGCCCCATGAGACAGATGTGCCATTGCCTGCAACAATGGTGGCGTATCAAGCAAATCTTGATCAGGTTGCAAAGCCTAGTGCTTCCTCTTCATGGACGGAGGAGGAGGACCTATATGTGTTGCCTGAATGGGAAGTAGAGTCATCTCACTCACATGATTATCTCGATGATGTTTTTCCATTGGATAAATCTATTCTTGAGGCAATGTCGGGGGTTGAGCAACCTTGGGAAGAGTTGCATCATCGATAATATTTTCTTCCTAAGCTCGATCGTATGGAGTGTGATGAATTTAGGGAGATTCTTAGTGAGAAGATTGGTATTCCCATGGTTCCATTAATCTCTCCTGGTCAGATGGCTGATGGAAACATGGCTAATTTATCACCAACCATTCCTATCAATATTTCTCATGATCCTGGCAAGGTTGAAAATGTCTACATTGGGGCGGGTTGTTCCCCTGATGAGATCAAGGAGTATATCGAGTTGTTTAAGGAGTTTCATGAAATTTTCACTTGTTCATACAAAGAGATGCCAGATATTGACCCTCGTATTATTGAACATGAGATCAAAACGTATTCGAATGCAAAACCGGTTTGACAATGTTTGCGTGCGGTGAATCCTAGGAAAGCACCCGCCATTAAGGCTGATATAGAGAAACTATTGAAAGCTGGTTTTATATATCTAGTTCCCTTGACAGAGTGGGTTTCAAATCCTGTTCCGGTGGATAAGAAGCAGGGAGCGATCCATATATGCACTGATTTCTGTGACTTAAATTGTGCCTATTGTTATCACTCCAGGAAACTTCTCTAGGTTGTAGCTCGAGGATGCCTGGTAACTTATAATATTTTTTAGGGTTTTTTGATATGGATCAAGTCGGATAACCTATATAACCTCCCACTCTCAAGACATGCATGAAGCTCACTCAATTACAAGGCTTTTAGTTACAACTTTTTCAGTAGTTTGACAAAAAGGCGCAGGGATGGAGAACTCATCAGGGTGGCAAACTTACACACATAACACATGCATATAAATGTCTAAATCCTGCTGAGGATGGTGTTTATAAATAAAATATCACTAAATAACCAATAGGATGACAACTATCGACCCTTTAATAAATCTGAAAATTACCTAAATGCACATTCAGGAAATAAACACAGTAAAGAAAGAGATGGCTGAACAAATCACAACAAAAGAGCTTATACTTAGAATAAACTAGATGAGACGCTTGATAATGGA
The DNA here is from genome assembly GCA_001517045.1 of Pseudotsuga menziesii. Lineage (NCBI taxonomy): Eukaryota > Viridiplantae > Streptophyta > Pinopsida > Pinales > Pinaceae > Pseudotsuga > Pseudotsuga menziesii. The sequence goes on along the minus strand of LPNX010427207.1, from coordinate 262,701 downwards.
ACATGCTCATAAATACCTGGATTCAAACCTTTATTAATGAAATAATCATGGGCTTTATAGCCTTTTACAAAAGTTATAGATCCTGAAAAATCGATCTGTTTACACCAAAATAATTGAAAGTAATAGTTTTTCCATATTAGGGCTTCAAACCCTTGCTAACTGTTTGTTTATCTACTGCAAATATCTAGTTCACTGAGTGAATTTTAAATGACTAAAGTGGTCGCTGATAATCACCACTGAGGGTTTACTGTGAAGTTCCTGCCAACTACCAGTGTTTCTACATTTACTAAAGTGATTTTCCTCATTTAATCCGCTGGATTTTCTCCATCTCGTCGTCGCAGTTTCGACGCTACAAGTCTCTATTTTCTCACAGTTTACTGCAGCGGTCACTGATCAAAAGATTTATTCTATCACATCGGTGACCCCAATCTGAATATTGCCATAGTTTCAGCGCTCCAAGTCCCAACGTTTCCGCAGTTTCCCAACGTACCGCCACTGTCGCCAATCAGGGATTTTTCTTTTAGCTCATCGGCACTATAAGTCTCTATGCTTCCACTCTCCACCTTTAACTTGTGACAGTTTCTACATCGGCGATTGAAATCTGTTTCCTCTAGCCCATTGGCACTCCAAGCCCGAATGTTTTCCGTAGTTGCAGCTCCTTAATGGACTACTGTGCCGACGATTAGTCTGTAGTTCTTTCGACTGCCGCGGAGCTGCTTGGTTCTAAAATCTCTGATGATTAGTCTTTAGTTCCTCCGATTGCCGATGATTTGATGTTACGGCAGAATCGGTAGTTAGTTATATCTTCTGCCCTTGCGGTTCCTTAGAGGACTAATTCACTGGAGATTAGTCTTTAGACCCTTCGATCGTCGATGTGTTCATCTATTGTCGCGCTATCAGAATGTTTCTTGTCATCGATCAGAAGCCGTAGTCAGTTTGCTTCCCGCCGTTGCGGCTCCCTAGGGGGCTAGCTCACTGATCGTTAGTCCCTTAAAGTTCTGACGCCAACACTGCGGAAACTTTTAGCTTTACCTCATTGCTGCTTAATCCTTAGCTCTTCTGATATGATTTCATCGCTGCCAGAGGTCATTGGAAGTCTGAATTGGAACGCTTAGTCACTATATTCTTCACCGTTGCGGCACCTTTGAGAACTAGCTTGCCGATCTAAAGTCTTCACAACTTCCGATTGATGTTTGAAAAATGTTTCGATGGTTTAAATAGTTTTAGCAATATGCCTATCTGCCGAAGGGGTCTTCCACCTGCTATTTATCTTCCATCTTTCGGTGGTTAATGAGATGTTTTGATCCTTGCCCAAGCCACCGAAAGCTACACTTGTGAAATTTTCATCCAAATAAAAAAAAGAGGCTTTCAAATTTGTCAGTTACGTTCATATCCTTCATACTATCGAAATGAATTATTTTGTGTGAACTAAATAAAAATAAATTTATTTCAGAGATAACACCTGTCCTAAGGATAATTTCCCCACACCATTTATTGATCATATTTTGGATGAGTGTGCAGGAAGTGAGGTATTTTCCTTTATGGACGGTTTTTCCGGATATAATCAGATTTAGATCAAGCCCGAGGATCAACATAAGACTGCATTTATTTGTCCTTGGGGTACTTTTGCATATCGAAAGATGCCCTTCGGCCTTAAAAATGCCAGAGCCACATTTCAGTGGGCCATGACCTTAATTTTTCATGATCTCAAAACAATTATCGAAGTATATTTGGATGATCTCGCTGCTCACTCTCGTTTGAGAGTGCATCATCCATATCATTTGAGGTTAGTATTCGAAAGATGCCGTCGTTACCAAGTTCGTTTAAATACTCATAAGTGCAGCTTTTGCGTGATTGTTAGTTGCTTGCTAGGATTCATCGTATCCAAGGAGGGTATAAGAGTTGATCCCTTAAAGATTGAGGCAATACTTCAATTGTATTCCACGCATAATATTAGATACCTTCAGTGTTTGCAAGGCATGGCGAACTTCTTGCAAAGATTCGTGGTCAATTTTTCCAACTTGACTAAAGGCTTTATGCGTCTTTTGAATAAGGACACCCCTTTTTATTGGGATGAGGGGGCCCACGAGTCCTTTGATGCTCTTAAGCGATATTTAGCAATGGCCCTCGTGCTTAATTCACTTGACTATAGCCGTGATTTCTTGATTTATGTGGCCATGTCCATGGAGACAGTTGGTATGGTTTTGGTTCAGGAGGATGAGGAGCTCCATGAGCATGCCATATATTATTTGAGCTGAAACCTTATAGATGCGAAACTTCACTATTCCCATGTGGAGAAGCTATCCTTGGCTACTGTTCATGATGTTCAGCATTTGAGACATTACATTCTCCTTCGCTAAACCTTGGTCATAGCTCATATCAATCCATTTTAGTTCATCTTCACTAGAAGGATGACTGGGGGAAAATACAATAAATGGATTGTCATTTTGCAAGAGTTTGATCTTGAGTTCATTTCGGAAAAATATAAGAAATCATTGATCTTTGCGAAGCTTATATTCGATTTTCCAAGTTTGGAGGAGGAGGTTTATGAGGATACTTTTTTCAATGAGCATATTTTCCTTATCTCAACTGTGGACCCCTAGTATGGGGATATCATTGTATATTTGCAAACATTGAAGGTCCCTACTCACCTTTCATGGGATGAGCGACGACGATTACGTCATGTAGCTTAGAAATACCTTATAGTGGATAACACTTTGTACCACCGTGGGGTAGATTTCATTTTGTGTCGTAGTTTAACCCATGATGAGGCTGAGGTTGTATTGAATGATTTCCATGGAGGGGCATGTGGTGGTCATTTATCTGGGCTTTCTACAGCCCAAAACATCTTGAGAGTAAGCTATTTTTGGCCGTCCATCTTCAAAGATTGCATTAATACGGTCAAGAAGTGCCACCTTTGTTAGGTGTTTGCATGTAATACATGCTCACGTCCGGCCCCATTACATCCTATTGTCACCACCGGTCCCTTCACCAAGTGGGGCTTGATTTTATGGATTGCAACCTAGCTTCGGCTGGGGGGAGTCAGCACATTATTGTGGTTGTATATTACTTTACAAAATGGGCAGAGGCTATGCCCACAGTTAAATCCTACGATGAGACATCTACTCATTTCATTTTCAACTAGATTATCACCCGGTTTGGCATTCCAAAAGAGCTTGTCACTGACCACAGTAGCCACTTTCAGAATAAAATGATGGCAGAGTTGGCTTCCAAGTTAGGATATAAGCAAGAGCACTCCTCTTCTTATTACCCTTAGGTGAATGGACAAGTTGAAGCAGTGAACAAATCACTTAAGTATATTCTCCAACGAACCATCACACAAAGCAAGAATAATTGGCATATTATGTTATATCCTGCTTTGTGGGCCTATATAACCCCGGTTAAGAATGCCACCGGTTTCTCTCCATATCAGCTTGTTCATGGGGTGGAGTTAGTTTTACAGTTGAATGTGAAATCACTTCTTTGAAGCTAGCTATAGAGCTTTTACTTGACATTTCTGCATTGGAAGAGCGTTTGGTCCTCTTAGAGTAGCTTGATGAGCAACATCGAGATGCCTTAGTGGCTCTAGAGGTTAACAAGCGTTGTGTCAAGGTCCAATATGATAAGTTTGTCCCTCCAAGGAGGTTTAATGAAGGAGACTTGGTCCTTTTGTGGGATCAAGCTAAGGAACCTTTGTGGGTAAGGAAATTTAATCCCATGTAGAATGGTCCTTACACTAGTAGAAAATGAGAAATTAATGACTAAAAAAATGACTAAAATCAGGCTATAAACGACTATTTTTTAGTCGGTGACTAACAGTAGAAAATTTCCATTATCTTATAGCTAGTCGTATTTCACTAGTCATTAATAGATTGACTTAGTAGTCATTGATTTAGTCATTGATAGAAAATGATTTAGTCATTGATAGTCAATGATTTAGTCATTGTTTTCGTCATTGATAGTTAATGATTTAGTCATTGATTTAGTCATGGATTTAGTCATTGATTTAGTCACTGAGTTAGTCATTGATTTAGTCATGGATTTAGTCATTGATTTAGTCACTGAGTTAGTCATTGATTTAGTCGCTGATTTAGTCACTGATTGCAACCATTAATGACCAAATATATGAATAAATAAACTACTAGACGTTAACATATTAATGAATAAGCTAAATACGACTAAAATACAGGAAATTAGCTACTAATATTCGTATATATGCAAATTTAGTCGTTTTTGTAGTCACAAATTTATGATAGGGCATGGAGGAATCTAACCACCAACCTCCTGCCTATAATTAGGCAGGTGCTCTACCATTGAGCCAACACCCTTTAAGAAGTTGTTATTTCTTGACAATGATAATATTCAAACAAATTTATGATAGATATCAATCTACAAACTACATAATTATTACTATTACAACTTACTAGTAACTAGTATTTATGATAAACTAATTCCTGAGAGCTATGTACAATTTTCCCTGTAACTAAAGCTAATAAAAATACTACAAATACTCTTACCAAAGAGATTTAGTGATGAGTACCTCTTCCCATTCTTCATCACTATCATTCTCATAGTCCAAAGAAGAGTCCTTCCTGAAAGGATTTCGAAGCCCAATGCCATCACTGCATCAAAAACAAAGAGTCAGAAACAAAATTACTTTCCCTCTTGTCTACTGCAATATTAAGAATCCATGAGCTTCAAGGTGTTTCAGATGTTCCTCATCATGGGCTATCAAAATTAAAACACAACATGTTGCTTTGATAATTAATAAACTTAAAATTATGCAAAGTATATTCACCTTTTCTTTGAGAAGGTTCCATAATAAGTAGGTCTATGGTTGTGATCAAACTGCAAAAGGTTTCTTCTCTTATTGTGAAGCCTATTTTAGCTTTAAGACAAGTGATAAACATTCTAAGAGCTAGGCAGATTCAGAAACTTATTTCTAATGGAGACTTGACGATTATCATTTGCAAAATTAGAGACTTGACTCCCTATGCACCGTAATGTCTTGCAAAAATGATCTCTAGACCTAGAATTCAAAGAATTGTAAGTATTTTGACTTGGGGAATTGCAAGTATTGCAAGTATTTAGCATTGAATCATTTATTGCTTCAAAGGTAGCATTTTGTATGGAGGAGTTATGCTTTGTGAATCATTATTCCTTGGCTATAAGGGCACCTAATAGTGGATTCAATAATTAAAGAGTCATGTTGCAAATATAAAGAGAAATACCCTGCTCCTACAACATTGCGTCTTTAGAGAAACCTTTAAAGGGTTGTATATTTGGCTTCTAGGTGATGATACCAGTTATTTGAAAGGCATGACAACTGATTAAGCATGAATTAAACTTGAAAAACTTGCAAACTATTAGGTATAACAAAATATATATCAGCTCTGTGTTGAGATGTATAGGATCTGAAACAACTTCCATGATGATTGGACAACAGTTCACAGAGAGAAATAACCATTGATAAGAACTGAACTTTCCTTAGAATGTATGGTCACCTAAAATAAGACTACACTAAAATTTAGATTCTAGTAAGCTTTTGAGATTGACTAAACCTATGGAAAAGGTTGGAGAGACTGGTATTCTACAGTGTTCTTATAATGCACAGTTGCATAAAGGCATATTCTTATCAATATTTGTGACTTTCAAAATGAAGGAATTTACTTGACCATGAAATGCACATTTATGATGAAGCAAGGGATAGAGAAAATCATGATGAGGTTCATATTCCCCATTTGAACTGCCTAGAAGAAACTATTTCTTCGTAAGGGTAATAAATCATGTCTCCATCTTGCTTGAGTGGAATGTGAAAGTGCCCTGCCTTGATTATCTGATTATGAATTAGTTTTAAGTTCCAATTCCCTTGAGGCCCTATGACATGTTTATGCCTTCCACTTTGACTCCCCACGTGGGATGCATTGATTCTTCAATGGAATATAAGAGCCTCACTAAGACCTGGGTCTCGTATTTTGGTGTGGAGTTATATTTACAAGTACAAAGTTTATGAAGAATTGTTCAAAACCTACCATTAGTACAACATTATAACATAGGGTATGTTTCTGCGGGAGGATAGAGGCAGGGCAGAGCAGACGGTAAGAGTAAGAGAGGGTCTGACCTAGCTAGTTGTCCAACATATGTGAAAAAATTCCTCTAATATTTGCATATGGATCTACAATGAGTTTCTAATAGAAACTTGACCCGGCAACCCATAGACAATTTACTCTTTCTCTACTTTCATATTCGAATATCAAATATTTGGTAAACTACTTTATGCCTTACCATAAATTATGGAGATGGTCTAATTTATTAGATTCCCATATTAAGGCTGATTGTTATTGTATATCTAGTTATGAAACTTATTGCAAAGTCTATTCATATCAATATTGAGTAAATATTGTCTACATTTCATTCAAAGTGGAGCAATACCATGCTTTAATGAACATCGCTCACACATCGCTGCAGAAGTGGTCCAGCAGGTAAAAGCCAAGCAGACCTATGAACAGTTGCCAAGAGAAAATGCATTTTCTGCACATTGATTGCACTTGGTGGTATTGATCTCCCACAGATTGAAACAATTTCTTTATAAACCTAAAACAGTCAAACAAATTCTCAAATAAAAAAGCATGAAGCCAAAAGAAAAGGAAAGCGCGCTTTCCTTTGGCACTCCTGAAACGAAGAATATTTGAGAAAATGGAGAGGGATAATATGGTCAAATACAAATCAAACATTATATTTGCAGAACCATCTTAGTCTACTTAAATTAGGCTTCCTCCCAGATTTATAAAGAGAACAAAGGGCAGAGAAATTGAAAGAAATAATGAAACAAGAAGGATCAATAGCATATAATAATTGAGCAACCATATATGTTCCATGCAATAATATGACATAAAACATTTTAGGAAAAAATATTATTACCAAGGCACATCTAACACTGGCTACATTCGATTTTATTATCTTCCCGAGTTGTCTGATTTTCACAGCAACACAGGCTAGTTCAAGATTTCCACAACTAACAATTCAAATGAATTTAATTTCAATAATGTTCCTGAATCAAATTCACACACTTTGTCTTCACAGAAAGTTATGTTGCTACTTTATGCTACCTGGGTCTTTGGATTCTAAATCTTTGCGTGTGGTACCTTAGATTGTGTTTGTTATCAATTTCCTAGAAATCTACAATGGAACATACTTCACTGCAAAGTAAGTATTCAGAACTTGAGATTTTCAATTCTACACCCATTTCTTTTCTCAAAACACTAATCCTGAAAGGCACACAAAAGAACTAAACTATCAGGAAATGTACATGTGATGATAAATTTGTTTTTCATTTCAAGCTCATGAGGCTAAGCTTATGCTAAATTATAGATAAAAACACATGTATAAAATCGCTAAAACTAAAACCAAGCCACTCTTGATGCATACAAAGAAATTAAGAGTTTCTATAAAGTCAAATATTCTTACAACTTTGCATTAAGAATATTTTCCGGGGGGTTTTGATATATCTGGTCTTTTATGGCTGCCGAATCTGATTCAATCCATAGGCAATTTGTTATGGTATGGATTGCTACAATCCATTAACTTCCTATCGAATACTGTCTCGTTCATCCATGTTCAATATATCTGCGATGCTCACGTATTTTTGATGGAGTACCCTGCTGTGGGGGGACGCTATTTTTGCTCTGGCCATTCCACTACCCTGCCAAAGTTTTCACATCTCATTTCCGAGCGCTATCCACAGTACATAATAACATCAAAGTCAGAAAGTTTCCAAATATATTTGGTCCAAATTTTGTGTGACTATACCTTTACTCAGTTCCTTCAATTTCGTAATTTATGATATGGTGATTGATTGATGCAGGCTCGATGAATCACAGTATGGTGGTGGTGATGTTGTCATCTCATCCAAGAAATTAATAGATTTGGGACTCAAATATAAATATAGTCTGGAGGAGATTATTGATGACAATGTCCAATATTTTGAGAAAGTGGGCATAATCATCAACTGACGATCTTGATTTCATTTCATCACGATGATCAATTAGCAAGATATGATCATATGTCCTCCAGTTTTATGAATAGTACCTTTTTGAATGTTGTGAACGCTACAATTCACATAGATCCAGGATTTGAGATGTTATTTATTCATCATGATCATATTAAATAGGAATCATTGGCACCAGAGTATATGTCTTTCAGTTTTAATTTGAAGGGCATGAGGTTGTTTGATGTTGCGAATAGTGATAATTTCTTAATCCGGGATCATGTAATTATTCCTTCCCACGACTACCACCGAGATATGATCTCTGTAATTATATCCGTGATGCCAATAATGTGTTTCTTGATGCAAAGTAAATATTCAGAACTTGAGATTTTCAATTCTACACCCATTTATTTTCTCAAAACACTAATCCGGTCCAACTCTGAAAGGCACACAAAAGAACTAAACTATCAGGAAATGCACATGTGATGATAAGTTTGTTTTTCATTTCAAGCTCATGAGGCTAAGCTTATGCTAAACTATAGATAAAAACACATGTATAAACTCGCTAAAACTAAAACCAAGCCACTCTTGATGCATACAAAGAAATTAAGACTTTCTATAAAGTCAAATATTCTTACAACTTTGCATTAAAGTAACAGCTGCCGCAAAAATGCATCCTGCACATGCAATGTGGTAGTCCTAGTTTACAACAACTTTGTAAATGAATTAGAATAAGGTAAATCAAATGCAATGTATTCTGGAAATCAAAATGGCGGTCTCATCAGTAAATCAACCCCAGAAGAACAGACAACATATCTCACTCATATAAGAGAGAAAAAACACATGCTTAAAGCCTTAAACAGAAACATACAATAAATGAAATAAAGCTTTTACCTTGGCTTGAATTTTTGGATGCTGTGCAAGTCTTGTGAGCACACCACTTATAATGCCCGATGTTGTCAAACAACCATCAACCATGAAACATCATACCCATGACATTGCCACGAATTTCCTTTGCTAAATTGAAATGACCTGAAGAATCTGATGAAGATAGAATTCCATATATCAAATCATCAACAAGCTCTCCACTCGTCGCTTCATATTCAGCCACAATCCCAGCAGCAACATTTTCAGGAGAGAGCTTTTGACATGATATCCTTACATTGTAATGTTGCTTCTTGCTCTCCTGAATCAGCTGCTCACTTAATCCTTGTAGCCTTGCACATATGGATTTGTACCTTTGAAAGCCTTTATTCCATAATGGCAAAACATTGTAGGTTTCCCAGAAGCAAGCCTCCTTTACAATCATCATTAGCTGTTCTTCAAACTTTCTAGTGGTAGGCCAGACCAGAAACCCATCTCCAAAAAGAGTAGCTCCAAGAACTGAGAAAGCGATGTGCTGGGAAACCGATTTACAATCAAGTTCCAAACCTAAAGGACCTACATTTTCCCATTGCTCAATACAATCTACAACCTTCAGAGAGATTGAATGCACTCTTTCCAACAATTTCCCATTTAATTTCCGTTCTAGAGAAATCTGTCTCTTCTGTACCTAGGAATGAGTTTGAATGAACTCAGATAATGTTGTACTACCAATAAAAAGGTCCTCAACAAAAATCAAAATCAAGGGAATCAAAGTTTTCGTTGTTGGAAATTTACTTCAACATAGATAATCAAAAGAATGGCAGTGAAAAGTAGTCGAAATAAGATGAAGAATTATCACAATACCAGACCAGTTGGATCACAAAGTATGAAAACAGGAAAAAATAAGAAAAAGAAGTGTATTGATGATATGAATGATGCTATTACAAGGCTTGACATTTATACATATATTGTGTTAAGTGTGACATGATCATTCAATCCTATAGTCACAATTATTTGCCATTAATTATGTTTATAACTTTATACTAATCGTCCCCTTTACTCAATGTCCTTTGTACTCGTTTTTAAAACTTCTAGCTTGGTAATGTACAATCACTTGCTACAAAGCAAGCAAATAACTTGATTTTCAAGCATGCTTGGGTAAATTTCAGACTAGCCATATTCATTGTTTCAGAAAAGGGCAACAGGCTCGTTAATAACTAGTATGATGAGAATAATGAAATAAACACATGAAACACAGAATGTATGGAGAGAATAATGAATGCAATTCATTAATAAGGTGCCGTAGCAAGTACATATCTGGGAGCTTGTGATAGGGCTACCCACATTTACAAAAATACCACTCCCCTGTGGATCTCATATAGTTGATCACCTTGAATATGAAAATACAGGCTTTAACCAATGACCCCAAATGAAAATTATTTTACTGAACAATCCCAACCAACAATAATATTTCGACCTTGACAGAGTGTAATTCTGAAAAAAAACTAAATCAATCCGCTTTGAACCTATCCATTCAACTTGAACAGAACAATTAGGAGAACCATTACTCAAATTTTATGAAAACAGGGATGTGGCATAGTTACAAGTGTATACTTTTAAGAAGACAGAGGTCCTACATCAGATATATTAGACTAGCATGCAGTGTCAACAAGGAGAACTGAGAATTAGACTGTGTGAAATCGATATACAAAAATATATGGTACAGTTTACTAGTTAGTGGCCCCATATCATTGGCAAGTAGAAAGGCCTAGTGGTGTATAGAGAAGAAAGAATGGCAAATAGATTTTGCCTCTTTCAAGGACTACAAATCTAGTGAGGAACCCATTAGTACAGTTACGCAAATAGTATCCACAATGGTACCAATCTTTGTAGCATATAGTTTTTGCTTGTTCCTATGTGTACACTGTACTCCATTCAAAGAAGACATTATTAATTTTGGAGATGCCCCTTATGGCAACTCGAATATAACGAATGTTTCACAATATAGCAATGTGTCTTATAGTTGTGATGATTATGATGAGTTTAAGGTCCCTATTGAAGTTTCATAATTATTATTGTGACTAAAACCAAAATGTTATTTCATATTCAACTTTCCTACATGCTCGTCTAAAAGTGTTCTTTGAAAATTTTGAGGAAAACAAGAAAATAGAGGGCAAAAGGAAAACCCTGCCCAAATGGCTCTGTAATTCCCAATATACAGTCTCACTCTTAGCCCTGGGTAAATAATGCCTAAAAGTGCTCTTGGAGATGCACTGGGGCCACTGGTTGTCAAGTTTCACCAGTTTTTTCTTTACAGGCTGGAACCTATCAAAAGTAGAGTAATAACCTAAATTGATCTATCCTGATTCCTCTCCAATAGCCCAGATATAATTGAATTGAAAATTGTAGATCTAAACTGCAAACTTCATTGAATAAATTACAACTATTGGGCCATACACGAATAAGGGACACATTCTACAGATGGAAAATGGAAGATGAGGGTAGTAAAAGAGACAACTAATATGTAGTTTTGCACTACTAAAATGGAATTTACAATTTAAACTATAGGAAAATAATTATCATAACCAAGATTCAGAGAGATGGAAAATGGCACCTGGAAGGAGTATCTGAGCTGAACAATAAAGGGATGCACAATCCTTGTCAGAATGTCCCTTTCAGCTTTTGTGTATTCAGCATGATTCTTTTCCATAATTTTGTCTTTCCTCATAACTTTCATAGCATAAATATTTGGTGTTCCATTTGTTTTTACCTGGAACACCTTGCCAAATGCACCTTGTCCAACCACCTTAAGTAGCTCAAAGTCATCAACCCCAATTTTTTGAGTGAACTTGAATTGGTAGGACTCAAGTTCTTTTGAGCTTTCCGATGAGAAAAGCAATAATCTGTTGTCAGATGCAACTTGAGATCCTATGTCAACACTCTCAGGTTTTTCCAATATATTCCCTTCCCCACCTTGCTCTTTGTTATTCAAAGCAATCTTGCTCAGATGCCCTTCAAGATTGAGTTCAAGAGAGGGGCCAACTAAGGAGTGAGACTGCCTATTAATGGTTTGAGGATCCTTCAGGGAAAGAATCCCTTGGAAAGTCTATGTTGAATCCACAGCAGGACCAAATATATCTGAAAATTCAATCTCCTCATATCCCAATTGCCCATTGGATTGAGAATCCAATGGGAGTCTTAAAATGAAAGACTTGCTCTTGTCAAATGTGAGAACACTAGACAACCTTGCAGAAACCATTGCTATGGATACACCGTAGGAGGCACTCTAAGAACATACTTAATCAAATGGGCACTAGCATACACCAATGCAAACTCAGGAATTCATGGGAAAAGGTAGGTCAATATAAAAAAACAGAACTTGTCCTTCTTTCCCCTGATACAGGAAAGACCATATACTACAGTGCAACTTGAATTCATGTAGGACACTTTGAATTAAACCTGCAGCACAGCCAAATCAAGCAGTTCAGTTTCAAATTATAAACTACAAAAGAACAAGAGAAAGAACATCATATCATTTCTTTCAAGAAAAACTCCATGGAGAAACCCCTGGGCACTTCTTCTTATTTGTGGATAGTCAGAACATCATATCATTTCTTTCAAGAAAAACTTCATGGAGAAACCCTTGGGCACTTCTTCTTATTCTTATTTGTGGATAGTCCCCTAACACTCTCTATATTATACGTATAAATTTGATTAGTAATGGACAAATATAGGGTCAGGCAAGGAGCGAGAACAAGAATTGGAACAGAAACAAGAAATGATCCCTCGGGTCAGGTTTTTGGTCACATAGCACATGAGCGATGAAGCAAAAAGAGTTTATTCATAAAATTACCTTCCAATGGTTTTGACTTTAAATGATGCTTTGATATGTACAGGTTTTGCAAGGTTTTCTGCTCCAGTGAAGCAATATCTGAGTCATTACCGTTGATGGGTAGAGCCTCTGTAATAATTGAAGAATGAGAAGTAGTTGTATTTGAAATATTTCCCCCTGTATATGAAATCCTGTTGTTCAGATTAGAGGAACCAGAGATACTACAGGCCACATTGTTTCTCAGAACCCTTAGACCAACACGATCGAGTTTTGCAGTGTCTGGGAATAGAGGATTTTGCAGGACCCTTTTGAATTTCAGAGTCTCTTGTGCCGCTGGGAATCCCTCTAGCCCTAGATTTTGAAGATACTGATTGGCTAATAGATCCCTTTAAGAAAAAGTAATCATTTTTTTACAATTTCAAACAGAAATTTTCAAAAGCAAACTGCTTAGTAAAATTAGAATAAATACCAAAAAAAACCTAAAACCCTTGCATTCTCTAAATACAAATGCCAAAACCAAGAAAATCCATTTGGACAGAAATTGGAAAATGCTTTCACGTAGCTATGGGGAAAGCCATGCTTACATTGGGTGGATGCCTGATTTGTCAAATTGGAAAGAGGAACACGTTTCCTAGATTGCTGAATAGGTGGAACATTGCAGCTTTGTGGTTCGCCGTCTAGAGAGACTCTCTTTGGATTCACATTGTCCCTCTGTGGATTATCTGCTCCATGATGACCAATTGCAAATTGTAAGATTGATTGATATATAACTAGCACATCTGTGGCAAGAATTGGATGAAGAAAAAACGATGGAAATAGAATTGGATTAGGAAAAAAATGATGCCAATAGAATTGGTTAGCAATTGTCTTTTTGCCCTGATCATTTCAATTTTATTTTTCAAACTATTTTATTTATTTATTTTTATTTCTTTCCTCGTCTAAAAAAGTTACCTTTTCAACCATTAAGGTAGAATTCTTTCATTAATAAATTTAAGGTAAAATTCTTTCATTAATAAATTTTTTATTAAAGAATTTAAGTAATGAAAAAATTAGTTTTTATTATATATTTAACAAAAATCTAAAAAATTACTTACCAAAAATAACACAAATCAATAATTAATACTCATTAACATTAACATTATGCAATATACACCTCCTAGCATTCGTATTATCTGCACTTAAAATTTGAGTTTAGAAACAGGTTTTAAAATTTTGTTTTTCTAAATAGTAAAACTAAAAATAAAATGATAGCTTATAAAATTGCATCAAAAATACATTTTGAAAAATTGCTTAAGCATTTGATTTGAGGTTTTCCCACATTGCTGCCCATTCACAATAAATATTTGCTGCCCATTCACAATAAATCTTTGTCGTTCAATGTGTATGCTCGACGAATTTGGGGAATATACCAAAGACGTGTATCCTAGCCACCCATCCTTCATAGTGAATTCAGAGGCTCTGATCCCCTTGGGACACAAATTTCATTATAGTTGCAACTAACGTCGTTTCACATAATTTTAATCTCCGACTTTGCTCTGCCTTTTTTCTGTCAAAAAATAAAATTATGCAAGGTGCTCAGGCATGCTTGAAACAATCAACTCCCAGCAACAAATGCGAAGGCGAAATAGAAAATTAAGCAATTAAATCGATATATAGGCAAAATTGATGAAATAGGCACCCATAGATAAAACTGATCATGACACCAAGGTTTGTAAGAATCGCCCTCAATAAAAATATTCTAATGAATATTTCCTTTCATAAGAAGGCATCGACTCCTGTATCAACTCTGGGATCGACTACATGGAGTAGCATAATGAGAATTGGCATCGACTCTTTATGCATACTTGGATTGATTAACAACATTGCCACCTGACCACATTGACATATACATGAAGTACAAACATTGAGTGTATCAAATCTTGGGATCGAAAAATACTTGTGAGCACTGTTGAAAAATGGATGTAGGTTTCTTGATATAACACAAATCATAAATTACACCCTCTAACATTATGCAATATACAACCATCATATCCATATTACTTGCAATTAAAATTTGGGTTTAGAAACCACTTTCATTAAAGTTCAACCTCTAGAAAAATTAAGAAAAAATTAACAGCGACTTATAGAAATAGCTAAACATAAAAAATATGTCATTAATTTTTTACCAAAATTAAAACATCACTTCCTCTCACATATGGCAAATTAGTATGCATTTAGGAGGTACTCACACCTCTCACACCTGGCAAATTAGTACTAGCTCTTTCTTTGACAATTGGGTTATGCTCCAAAGCACTACAGACCTCTCTTCTCCCAAAGTTGTAGTGTTGCTTACCAAGGTTACTCTAGATCTTTTACTAAGGATAAATGATGCAGGGGAATCACTCTTAAATTGCAATGTGGCCATTCGAAAATTAAGATTCTAAATTTTACAAAAGGGAGTGGGTTTCCCTTAATTGAATATCCATATGTTTAGGTTAGTGGTAATCAATTTAGTGAACTAGTTCTGGAAATAATCGAGTTAGCTTTGCTGTCAATGGAAGAGTTAAGTTAGAAATAGGATAGAATGCAGTTGAATTCATTTAGGATATCTTGTGAAGCTGTCAGATTGTTAGCATAAATTTAGGAATTAACTTTCTAATTCTATATTTAGTTTCCTTCTCCTTTTGTATATATTCTGAATTATTTTGTTAAAAGGTTGGATTCTCCGAGTAATGGAAAGCTTATTTATGTATGAGATTGTGGTAATCCCTAAAGTTAATCAATGAGTCTTACAATTCCTGGGGGCTGCTCATGAATCTTACAAATATAACAATATTAAGCAGATTACGCAGTTTTAGTATTTGGAAAACATTATACTTTACTACAAAAAAAGAGGTGCAACAACAGGTAAAGACTTGCACAACTCCTCTCGTAAGTGTTTTTGGAAGGGGCCCCGTAGGGAAAGTAAAGAGTCCAGGTCCCTCCCTTGAACCTTGAAGCGAGGAAATTCTTAGATATTATAAACTTTAGTCTGAAATCCTGTACACAACATTTTTGGTCTACCAACCCTTGGAATTGCTAGTTCCTGAGTTTTATCTGTAAACATAGCAATATTATTATGAACCTGGGCAGGTCTAACCTATTTTCAGGGCTGCAACTTGTGAAAATCATGGGATATCCAATAATAGATTTTATCCTTATGGCCTATTCTAGTGCATCTACAGGTGTAGCAATCCTCTGTTACTGTAAGGGAATTATGATCTAGCCATTTCATCTCCACCACATCCACAACAAAGAAAAAAAACATGAATAAAAGAAAAACACAATAGATAATCAAGAAAAACACAGAACAAACCTAAAGTTCTAAACATTGATGCCATTCTGAAGGCAGTGGAGACCCAACGTGAAGCTCAATACCAATATTTGATAGTTTCAATTTCTGTCCACTGACACCAATCTCATCACCATGTTTAGAATTGCCTGAATTCCAACTCCATTTACTCTTCTTAGATGTGTCTTCAAGCATATTCTTAGATTCAGAAAAATTACTTATAAATCTAGTCCTCTTAGCCTAAGTATTCAACACAGTAGGGTAGGGTTGTGATTCATATAATGGGGCAAGGGTTTCATTTTCGGTGACCACGACCCCGGCCTCAGCTTGTTCTTGCCCTGCTTTGTAAATTTTTTGATCCATTCTTAGAATCAGCTTCGCTTGTCTGCACTGATGTCATTGCCCTCAATAAACCAAAAACTAAATGAAGCTTCACTTCATTACATAAAAACCCTCGGTCTGCAATAGGGCATCCACCGTTATCTCGGGTATATCTTTCTGGTCTACGGAAGCGTTAGGCACTCTATAGCAGTTTACTAGGGGATCATGTGCCATACGTAGCGGTGTGGATTCTAGTTGGTCATGTAGGAAAATAACCCCTCCCTTTTCTATATAATTTAGGGATAGGCACATCATATCGTATCCTTCTTTCCAATATGCAGGTGTAACATATCCATAGCCAGATGGTGTCTAAAGCAATAAAACAAGGATGTCCAAAGGCAAGGAATATAGGTGGAATTAGATGTACTCACATAGCTTATCATTGACGGGAGACGCTACTCGTAGCAGCAGGTGTGGATGCAATCCATGTCCAAGAAAAAGCGTACCTAATATTTCTTTATTTCGTTTGCTTTTGGATTAAGCCTAGTAACCAAACCCAAGGTCACCATGACTCCATGTAAATCATATGTTATAACACTATATTTAAAACATATGGTATAATATGGTATAATGTGGATCCTAAACCATAAGTGCCAATGTGTAAAACATATCACAAAGGCATATGTTTATATCCATTAAAACCATACCAATATAATGTAAATCATATGTTATAACACTATATTTAAACCATATGGTATAATATGGTATAATGTGGAGCCTAAACCATAAGCACCAATGTTTAAAACATGTCACAAATACATATGTTTATATCCATTAAAACCATACCAATATAATGTGGATTGTTATATTATTATATGCCACATCATAAATCTTAACCATATCTTTATCCAAGGTCATGCCATGAAGAGATTGTATGCAAGCGGTAATGTTAAACATATCCATTAAAACCATACCAATATAATGTGGATTGTTATATTATTATATGCCACATCGTAAATCTTAACCATATCTTTATCCAAGGTCATGCCACGAAGAGATTGTATGCAAGCGGTAATGTCAAAATTTGTGTGTTATAACCATATAACATAAAAAAATGCCATCGTTTGAACTATGGAATTATAACGTGGTAAGGTTTAAATATAGGTTATGTTGGTATAGACATAATTGTGTTTGGTTAGTTTTATTTATATTACTAAAAATGATTTTAAGTATTTTTTTAGTAATATTAATAATATATAGAAATATTAAACAATGTTAATTTTAACTTTTTATTATTTTTATTATTTTTATTTTTGAAGGTATTTGGTTTTATAAAGAAAAATTGACTAGTCAACAAATTTTTTTTTTTTTTTTCAAAGATAACAAGAAAAATGGAAACAAATTTATACATAAAAATATTTATTATATATTTGTCAAAATAGCTTGTTTTAAATTGTGTTTTTTCCAAGGTGTAAATGAAAAAATTATGGAATCTCTATTTATTGAA
Organism: Pseudotsuga menziesii; assembly: GCA_001517045.1. NCBI lineage: Eukaryota > Viridiplantae > Streptophyta > Pinopsida > Pinales > Pinaceae > Pseudotsuga > Pseudotsuga menziesii. The sequence goes on along the minus strand of LPNX010427207.1, from coordinate 244,880 downwards.
ATATAAATTATATATTTTGTTATAATTTATTGAAATTTTAGATTATATATTTGTTAAAATATAGCTTTTTAAATTGTTTTTCTAATTATAGAAAGAAACATGGTGGAATCTTTCTATATTAATGGTTTTTTTCATTGTAAAAAAATATGTAATTTGTTATTCATAAGAATCAAAATTACATCATAGTTGTTCATGTAAAATCCCCTTCAAAGTAGGATAGAAGACAATATTGAAGCCCTGGGAAAAACATTACAATATCCAAAAATAAATGAGAGGGATTCTACCCATCAACCTATAGAAAGAAAAAATGCGGAAAAGACAAAATAACTGTTAGACAAAAAATAGCAGGGCTCTGAAGAGTTGTCATGTAGATACAACCTAAAACAGTCCAAGGCAAAACCAGAATGGAGAAACTAGAAGCAGGTAAAGTGACCTTCAGTAATCATGATTCTGTTAATTGAGTACTTACATAAGTGAAGAATACCAAGGCAGTCTCCTATTGCAAGATTTGATAGGCTGTCCGCATCAGAATTGAACTCCCTGTACAGGTGCCTGAAGGATAAAGAAAGAACAATTCTTTAGGAGCCCAATCCTTTTCAACCAACAATCATAACTCAGTGACTGGAAATTGGTGAGACCTCTGGCCCAATCAATTATGACCTCTGATTCACCAAAAATAGAAAGCTAGAGAATAATTTTTTTTTGCGAACCATAAAAGCCCCCATAAGGCTAAAAGTTTAGAAAAAGTATTAGTGCCACTCCCAACACCCATCCTTAGCTTGAAACTATGAGAGTCATACATACGAAGGATCATGCTAGTACCACAATTTCCATCTTGCTTGGCCCCATCAAAGAATCCATATATGGTATCGGATTCCAACATCGGGATGATTCAAATCTTTTAAACTTTTGGGGCACAATCTCTGTTCCATTACAGAAAACTTGCCACAATCTAAGAAACAAGTAAACCTCCTTGCAAAGTTTAACCACTTCTTTTAATGTCTACTTCAGTTTTCCTTTGGAGCGTGTGAGGAATGTTGATGTGCAAAAACCAGTGACCTTTGCAAATAGTGGCATTGCAGGAGGGTGCTCATGATTTTCCCAGGTTGAAAGCTCAAAATGCATATGGTTATGAGTGCATAGGCTGGAGATGGTGATAATTGCAAATATAAAATGGAAGCAGTAACTTCAGCAGCATTGAGACTTGTAAAAAACCATAATAGCTGGTTATTGATTGGAGTGATGAACACAATCGGAGAGGCAAGAACCATACCTTTGAAGCACTCCGACTGGTCATTGTGAGATCCTAAATCGACTTATTGTTTGCAAAAATAGGGTATCGAGTGCAAAAATAAGGGAACAAGGGTCGAACAATACCTTCAGCCCAGAAATACGAAGTTGACGTGTTTTTTTGGCCATGCATTGGATGCATTTGGTAAGTCTAGGTGGAGGAGGCGCATTCGACTGGCCAGTTCTCGAGGGGATGTAGGGCTATGATGCTTATATCTAGGTAACAATATATATGGTACTAGTTCTATTACCTAATTTGTAATTGACGTAGGAACATAATTTTCATTTGGAACGTGCTTAACCAAGTTTGCTTCAATGGTGCAGCAGGGATAAAGATGGTCAAGAGAAAATTCATGCAATTGCTTTGTTGGATCTCTGAAGATCTAGGTGCATGACACTAATATTACTAATAGAAGGTAGACAACTTACAAAAATTACACTTCATTGCCAAATTTCCAATTTTCCATGACACAATTAAAAATGACTAACATAAATGACTAATTCATATTCTTCTATCTAGTCATTTTTTATGTCGTGACTAAATTAGTCGTTTATTTTAGTCATTTTTAACTCTGTCACTTATTATCTAGTCATATTTGTTAACTGGTGACTAAATTAGTCGTTTATAGTTGGGTTAATCAAAATTGCTCATATTTAGTAGTAAATCACTTGGAAAACATGTGGTGACTAGAATTTTTAGTCACCTAGTAGCTAATTCCTCATTTTGTACTAGTGTTATGTAGTTAAATGAGTCTTAGGAAAAGGCTCTTATGAGCTGGTTGATTATGAAGGGACAACCTTGGCAGAGCCTAGAAATGGACTCTATCTCAAAAATACTATGCATGATCTTCAGCCAGGGCTAATTATTGTATATTATTGTATAGTTTTGCATTACATAGTTAGGTTTTCTTATGGTGATCGGGTTTGTTGATTAGCTTTCATTTTCTATGGCAGATATCGATGGAGTCTTCCATTTACATAGGATTCGCTGATGGTGCTAGCCGCCACACTCAAAACTTAGCTTCGGCTGCTTGGGTGATCTATACTCCTATGGGTCAAGCATTGACTTCAAGAGGGGCATGTTTATGGCCTTCTTCAAACAATGTTGTTGAATATAGTGTCGTCATTGAGTTATTACGTGATGCCATTGCACATGGTGTTCATTCTCTTGAGGTACGTCTTGATTTGCAATTAGTGGTTTCACAGCTTAATGGCTTGTATTGCATTAGGGATTCGACATTATTGCGAAGATTCTTATGTGTTAGATTGCTAGAACGAAAATTTGAGAATATAACATACATTCACGTTCCAATAATTTTTAATCAAGTTGTTGACTTATATGCTAACTATGTGTTAGATTGGCATTTGTTTCATAGACCATAAGCATATCACAAACACACATTTTACACACATGTAAATATAAATAAAAAAATCATCATAAAATCTTTTCATTAACATCCAAAAAGTGACGTCATAATACATTAGTGTCATATATGAAATTGGGGCTTCCAAGCCACCAAAATAATGATACACGGTCATACAAAAATGAATACACTCAGGTCTCTCAGCTTGAGGTGGAGGGGGGTTCTGATCATGATAAAGCACTATGGCTCTAGATAGTCATCGAAATAGTCGAACCCATGCTCGTGGTAAACCAACCACCTAGTGTTGTATGGCCTCAAGAAAGTCCTCGACTTGAGCCATGGGTACCCTGTGTGTCCGCTCTACATTTGCACCGATGATATCATCTCCTCTTACCCTTCGTCTATGACGAGGGAAACCTTCTGGATTTCGTGGTCCTACATCTTCATATACATGACAGATTGTCACTATGTTTCGTCACACCAAAAACATGGCTTTTGAGTCAATGAATCAAAAAACACAAAAAAATTAAATAATTCAAAACTTAAAAAGTGGGTTTGGGATTCTTTACCTATGTCACCATAAGCTGCTCCTGGTGGCAGGGGTATATCCGAGTCTCCGCATAAGTCTATCCATGCACCATGGAAAGAAGTATGTTGGGTAGGGGTTAGCCACCCTGCCTCCACCCAGTCTGTGCATGACATTCTCCTAGTGTCACTGGGATGGATCCTGAACTCCATGTGGAGCAATGTCTACCATTGGTCTTAGAACTGGCACCTGCTCAAAGAAAAACGTGCTCAGTATACTACCGAACCCAAAGTTCTGCACCCTTCCCATCTTGCAGTCATTGAGCTGATGTTTCATGTTGCTCAACAGCATCGTACTCCAGTCATACACTGTATGTCGCATGCACTCTACCGCATAGAATATCATTGGTCGTGATGCCTGATGGAGTGAAGCCAACCCTACAATCCTGCCTAGTACCAAAAGTATGGCCTTCATCCCCAGAGTCTGGATAGAGTTTGTCAAGATTTGAATCCCAACCTTTTTCATCTCCAGAAAGTAGTACAAAACTATGTACTCATCTATGGTTAGCCCACCTCCTATCCCACGAGATCAGAGGTTCACCATCTCTCCTTGTCAGGACACACCAGTGATAAAATATATTTTATCAACCTCAATATTGAGCAACATCCCATATATCTGAAATGTCTCATATTCTGTATCCCAATAGTCCACCAGTAGCTGGAGTAGTCTTGGTTTGGCCGTTAGGATACCAAGACACCAAAACTTGTATAAGCCACATGCCCGTAATGCTTGTTGGGCCATGAGATCACCTTGCACAACTTCTTCAACATCACCATGCTCTCTTTCTCTCCACTATAGCACCATCCTACACAAAAAACCAAAGTTTTGATCAATTTTTTCCCTTGAAAACCTTGTTTGCGTCCTTGTACGCGACTGTTCTTAGAATAGTCGTGTATGTACGCAAATTTTGGTGCATTTTCTGTGTATGGTGAGCCCTATACGTGGAAAAAGGCCCGATTTTTGCATGGGCCAAAATGCCCATGTTGGGATGGCTCAAAAAAATAAAATGGACCATGAAAATTCAAAAAATTTGCATGAAAATGAAGGAGGAGGGCACGACAATCTACCTGGATCAAACTGGGAGAGATTTTGCTAGACGATGCTCCCAAAATTTGCTTCTGAAGTTCTGAGCTCAAATGCACTATGTTGGGTAAAAATTTCAAATGGTATGAAAATTTTTAAATTTTTCACTATTTATAGAAAATTTTTGAAATTTTTACCCACTTTCTATAGTTTTTGACCGTTTTGGATCGTTTGAACTAATTTGATGCTGTAGGAGTCCATTTTGAATGTAGTTTGACCGTGGCTTTGATCCATTTGTTCCTACTGCAGGTATTATGTCTAAACTGGCATAAAGGTTAGGTTTCACATCCATTTCCATTTTGCATAACCTTACGACCATTTCATTTTAACCTCAGGTACGAACCCATTCCATCTTGTTACAGAACCTTCTTGTTGCTTTTTGAAGTGACATGTTGTGAATGGTAGAGCTTTACCATACATAGGCACCCTATTTAGATCATGTTTTGCATTTAGTTCCCATGCTGAAATTTCTCCTTTAGGGTGTGGGAGTCCTTTGTATAGTCCCGCCATGACTTTGAGCAATCGATTCATACTCCTCTTGACCTTTATGCTGGCCTTTTCCCCAGGACTCCCTTGTATATGTCAAGTTGTAAGTGCATTATCATGAGTTTTTCTTTCCTTTTTGAGCCTTATATTGGCTTTCTTGAATTTGATTATTATCCATATAGCCCAAGCTTGTCTCATGTCTAGCCAAGCATAGCCTTTTTATATATCTTTTGCAGCTTGATTCCCCATTTTTTACCGACATGGGACTTTTCCCCGAGTGTCGTTATCCTACACATGTTTCCTTGCATTGAGCATAGGTATGTTCCACTGCTTGGAACTAGTTTGTTTGCCCCTGGACACTCGTCTCCTCCCAGACTTGTAACTATAGAGCACTTTTATTCTTTTTCAAGCTTTTCAAAATATCCGAAAAAGTCCAAAACAAATAAAAAAACCAAAATTTCGGACAGGAAAAGATGTTATCTTTGGCAGTAGTCGAGTCATGTCTCCTTCAAAAAGAGCACTGTATATCACATCCGTTGGTTGGGTTAGTAGTTTGAATTTAGGAGATGTACTCATTTTTATGAGTTTATCTCCACCGACTGGTTAAGCTTCCAGTCCCTATGGAGCCTTTGTTGATGCCTCCTGTGTCGCAGAGATGTCCCACTTTTATATATCAAGTCTATGCTACCTCCTTTATGTCACCATTCGCCTTTATGCTCTCGTTCGAAGGAAGTTGAAGCCTAAAAACACCAATTATTTATTGTATGCAACTTTTAATCCCTTTCTTGTGTATATAGGCGGATATTATCCTTAAACCAGCATACATTGAGATGTGTGCAAAAGGCCAAATATTTTTGGAGTTTCCTTGATGTGGATCTGAGTCGCTTGTCTTTTGGACTTCCATATGCTTTAATATCGCTCGGATTTGACCTTCCATTACCCCATTGAAGCAATATATAAGGAACCCTTTGGATACATTGAAGAAGGAGGAATTGAAGAGCAAGAAAGCTATAGTCCATTGTTGTTGTAGCTTGCTTATACTTGATTCTGCATCCCTTTGTCCCTTGGAGCACTTTGTGCTCTTCCCAATCTTGCCTTTGCTTGTGAGCTTGCTATAGAGAGATGGAGGATTGAGGTGGTGGAAAACTTAGTTTCTCTAGTTTGCAGACGTGCTAATAGAGGTCGTCACTTATGTAATCTCTGATTTACTTAATAGAAATATATTTTCCTATCCAATGATATGCATTTAAAAGAATATTGAATCCATGGATGTGTTTAATTGCTTATGTGTCATTGATTATATATGCTAGAGTAGGCCTAAATCTATATTATATAGCATGCTTGCCTTGTTTTAATGTTGTTGAGAGTAAATTTCCAAAGTAAGCAGGATTGGAAAAAGCTCAACGAGGATCTACTACAACCATCCGAAATAAGGTATGTTTCGAGATCCTTTAGTGTTATATGTTTTATTTCTATTGCATATTGGGAAGGGATTGATTTCAGTGATTTCTCTGTCTGTTGTCCCCATAAAAGACTGCATGCCTTTTTTATTATGGGGTAAAGAGATCTATTCTAATGCTTTAATCCTCTTTGGGTTTATTCAGATCCCTTTTTTTGAAATTAGGTGACCAAGTAGCTTTCCTTCTGTAACAACGAACTCACATTTCGTTGGGTTCAAAGAAATGTCATACTTTCGACAGTGTTCAAAAATCTGTTTCAAATGAAACACATGTTCTTCTCTTTTCTTAGAAAATATTGTGACATCATCCAAATAAACCACTACACTTCGGCCAATCAGACAATGGAAAGCTATGTGCATAGCACTTTGGAAATTTTCTCTAGCGTTGATGAGTCCAAAGGGCATTCTTCAGTATGCAAAAGTCCCCCACTTGGTTCTGAAAGTGATCTTTAGTCTATCTTCTTCTACTACTAACACCTTATTGTAGCTTGAGAAACCATCCAACAGAGAAAACAACTTAGAGCCTGAGACCATCTGTAATATCTGCTCCATGGGTGGGATAGGGTAATTGTCTTTATTAGATGCACGGTTTAAATTTCTGAAATCAACACAAAGTATGATATCCCCATACTTCTTTCTTACTGGCACCAAATTTGAAACCCATTTTGAATGTCTAACCTTGAATATGATCTTAGCAGCAAGAAGCTTCTTCACCTCACTTTGAATTAGAGATTCTAGTTTGGGGTGCATCTTCCTCAAAGGCTACTGGAAAGGTTTGATTCCCATTTTGATTTGAATGACATATTGTATAATTTTGGTGTCATAAGTTTTGAGGTCTTCATATGTCCAAGCAAAGAAATCTTTGTATTTCTTGAACAAACTAATAAATTTGCTCCTTTCCCCAGGTGAACAACAATTCCACAGGTTCATATATTTAGGATAAGCCTTTGGCCCTAGATTTATCAGCTTGAATTGCAAAGACAAACTATGTGTCTTGACATTTGCTGGTCTTCTAAACTTGTTGTCTAGATCAAACATTTGTTCTAATGTTTTGACCCTTTTAGGAAAGAAATTTCTGTTCTGGAGATTTGCTTGATGTTCTTCATCATCTATTATGGTTCCTTTGAAGGTTCAATCATTCATTAGACATTCCAATTTTTTTTTATCATCATCAAAAACCATCAGATGTGTGATATTGTCTGGAACAGAAGGCCTGAAAAGCAATTCAATTGAACATCGGTTATTAGTGGGTACTACCATTGCATCCGAAGTAGCTAATAGGTTATCTGCTGCATTATTTAATCCAGGAATTGAAATGATATTGAATGCATCAAAGTTTTTTAGTAAATCCCATACTTCATTTTGATAAACTTTCAAATGTGGTGATATGCAATGAATTTTGTTTCGGACTTGTTTAACAATGATGTTAGAATCTCCATACACTTTAAGATTTTTTACTTTCAATTCCATTGCCTTTTTTAGTCCCTAGACTAATGCCTCGTACTCACCAGTATTATTAGTACACTCAAATTCTAATCTACAGGAAATGAAATATTTCTTATCTTTTTCAGGATCCATCAGGACACAGCCAGCTCGTGATCCTTCCAAGGTTTTGGAACCATCAAAATAAAGTATCCAAAATTTATTTTCTACCCCTACTGAATTAGAACTACTATCTATATCTGAAACTGATTCTACTATATTACAATCAATATTATCAGCCCGCAAAAACTGAAGGAGATCATGCTAGATATCAGATGTGTCACTGGCTTCTTTAGCTTGATAATTTGCCAGTTCAAGCTCAAGGAAATAATTCCCCAAAATAGAGTTCATTGGTTCATTCTCCCCCTCCAACTGTGTTACGTTGTGTTTAATTTGAGGCTCCCTCAACACCTTTATCTAATTTTGGAAACCTTTGTAGGGAAACCACAAATGTGACTAGTCAGAGGAAAAATAACCATCTAGTTTTGTTGACTAGTCCTGACTTAAAACCAACCCATATGCATTTGGTATGTCTGCTACCACAATATCTATATACTGGAAAACCCTCTCATCTACCAACAAACGTATCAGGACATCTTCCATTTCTCCTATCACTTTAATTGTAGTTCTATCTAATTGGACAAATTTTCCTGTAGTCGGCATGGGTTAACCATTTAACTGCTTGCATACTAAAAGCGGCATGACATTTACTGATAATCCACAGTCCACCAAACAGTTATGCACGTTGTAATTGAAAATTTCAAAAGTAAGTAGGAATGCCGGTGTTCTATATTTAAACTTCCCCACTATACTTTCTTCACCAATCTCTTCCTCAGACTGGTTATCACTCTAGGGTTTCATTATAGGTGTCTCAAGTGATTTCAACAACTTATTCTATTGTTGGGGTAAGTTGCACATTTCAAACAAAGAGATTTTTGCCTTAGTATTTTTAATATATTCTATTATGTCGTATCCCATTTCATGCTTGGTGGAATCCTTCTTGACATTCTCAACTTTGTTTTCTATAGACTTCACAGGCATATTGACTATCTTTGGATTCTGAATTGTGATGACAAACTCTGGTATATTAATAGTCTGAGTATTATTTTTTATCTTCTCCATGTTCTCCTGAAGTTTCTTTATTTTGGGCATTATCGTGTTATCTTCTTTCAATGGGCCCTGAATCCTTGTTGTAACATTTGTTTCTGATATTTTTTCTTCCTTAGTGAATTCTTCATCTTCTATATTAAACAGGGGTGCACAATCCCATAAATCCAAAGTATCTTCTTCTTGTATCTCTGTTGTTTTTTGATCCTTCTCTCATGCATCGATAGTCTCCATTAACTTGGAATATAGTAACTGATTCATCACTAAAGTCATCAAATTTATCCACTGTGGGTAGTTTTTTTCAGAATGAAGTTGCTGATGGAATGTACAAAAATTGTCCATCCTCACTTCGGTTAAGTTCATAGCAGAAGGACTATGAGAGGGAGGTATGGACATACCAATGTCATCTCTCTTTTTGTAATAAGGTTTAAATTGCTTCTTGGACTCATTCTCCTTTTCCATGTCAATTATTTTATTTGAAAGTTTCTGCACCATTTTGACTACACCATCTAATTCTTGTGACCGCTCATCTTTAGTCTTAGTTAAAAACAAAAGATTTCTGTTTCCAAATTTTTTTTCTTCTGATTGTACAGGATATTGGTCTATACTCTCCATTTTGGCTTCCACCTTCTCAGCTTCCTCATAAGTTTCTACTAAAGTGGGGTTAACTGATCTTTTGACAAGCATGGCTAGGTTGGGACCAAGAGCTAAATTGTAATACTCAATTAATGTGTTCTCAAAAGGTTTTATAGTTGCATCAAAGTTGTTCATGTAGCAATCAAACCTTTGAGTGAAATTATGCACCCTTTCTTTCTTTTCTTTCCTAAGGGAAAACAACCCTTTCATTAACGCAGCATGGGTTCTCTGGATTCCATATTTGTTTCTAAACAATCTCTCAAAGGTGTTCCAATTTGGGATCAAGTTTTCCTGCAGGGAAAAATACCATGAGGCTGCCTTACCCTTGAGAGTATGAGGGGACAATATGTAGACTATGTCTTCATGTTCTCTTGCTTGTAAACCTTCTAAAGCTAGATAAAACCTTTGCAAATGGTCATCCAAAATAATTTCATCATTCGGTTCAAAATTGGGCAATGACTTATCAAAATTTTGAGGCATGGGATGTAATGGAGGAGTAAGGTTTAGAGGGGACATATCCCTCCAAAAAGGTGGTGGGTTAAGATTATTTTCATTCGCATTAGCCATGATTCTATGTGGAGATGGAGGTGGAGACTGGATAGGGGTTCAGAAAGGTGAGCAGTGAGGGGACTCTGGTCCTAACTGATTTAGAGGTTACACCATCTCTTGCAAGTTTGTTTCTAGCAGCAATTCAAAGTCTTCCATTGACACTGAATATTCATGGTAAGGACGGTCTTTCTTATGAAATTCTCTTCTAGGAAAGGCAGGAATAATGGGTAATCCCCCAATCTTCTTTGCATACACCCTTGTGATTCTCCTTAAATCATCAACCACCTCATTATCAATGGAATAGAGATATTTTGTGACCTTTTCTTCAGGACTAGGTCTTTGAGGGAAACTGGTTTCAGAACTGTCACCGGTGGAGTATTCTCGGGAAAATGAATTTCCCCAGCCAACCATGCACTGGCGGCCCTCTTTCTAGTGCTAAAACTATTAAGGCCTGGGAAATACCATGTAACAATAGTAGGGATTCTCCCCAATAAACGTTCCCAATTAGCTCGTTATTGTTTTATATGGGGAATCCGTCTGGTTTATGGTCCGGCTACCGTAGGTCAAGTAACAGTTTAAGCTTGTTTTACCAGTTGCATCTTAGTCCACCATTTAAGTTTATTTTTTGTTTTTTTATTTTGTATATGATATGCAAGTTCCTAATCTAAGTGTATTCAATAGAGACAACAAAGAGTTCACAATGTGATGCACATGTTCTTATTTCTCGTCTTACTACCCCTTTTGCTTCTAAATCATAAACAAATAACAACTTAACCAGTTCCATCTAACCTATCAACAGGGAGCAAGATTATATTTAATTATGAGTAATGTACTGTAAAACATGCATAAAGAATATTACAAGTAGTTGTTCATAATTCATAATACACAAATACACATAGAAAGATAAACAAAGAGATAACCCATTGTTGGTTAAAACATTCATCACTCAATATATTGCATAAGTTTCATAAAATAATAGAAAATCATTCATAACATGGAAATAATTCATAATTCAGAACGATCTCACAGTTTGTAGAATAAGCTGAAATGGAAACAATTCAACATTCAACCAATCTACAGCATGCATTTGAAACTTCACAGCCCCTTCTCCAGCAGAAAAATAGCCTTCTTTATTATGAAAGGAAGTAGTTCTTCTTACAATAAAATTCACAAAAAGATAGCATGGAAAAAGTCCTTTCCTCCATCGACTTGATCTATATTTATACAATTTAAAATGTCTTTTGGCTTTCCTTGCCCTTTAGGCTTCCTTTACAAATCAGCTACAAAAAATGACTTTGTCTCCTAGTGAGTTCGCTAATTTAGGAAAAAATTAAATATTACAAAATATATATCAATAAAACAAAACATTCTAAGTGGGCCCAGCCACCTCATTAATAAACTACTTCCAGGTATTGGCATCTGTCACTATTGTCTCAAACTTTGATGGCTTTAGAAATCTAATAGTGACTTCATGCTTGGAAACTTGAGCTTTTATATTAGCCATCCTGGCTGGAATCAATCGAAGTTGATCTTCCAATAGATGGTTGCTTACTACTGCCTCAGCTATCATATTCTTAAGCACTCTCTCATCTATAATTTTGATCAGCTAAATGCCTAGTTCATCCTCCTGCCATCTAGTACATGAGGGGAAGCCAACCAAAATTATACATCTTCCCATCAACCCTACCATACAGCTTGCTCAACATCAATGCTATTATCCTGAAAGGGGTTCAAAGATGGGAAATCTTATATTCTCTTGACTATTTGTGTCTAAAGGTCTTCCCCTCAGCCACCATCTTCTTTGCATTGGATGTATAATCAAACTTCAAAGTTAGGACCCACTCCGTTGTTACACTTATCTCCTTTTTCAGCAGACTGTAGGCTGCCGAAATGAACACAGGTGCGAAAGATGCCATAGGATGGCCCTTCTCATCATTTATCATCATTCCTACCATGTCTATCTTGGGAAACATCCACCCAGTGACCTTTGCACAGGGAAAAATTTCATGCCTAGTTGTTATTTTACTTATCCCAAACCTCAATATGCTCTCATACAGAACTAGGTCTCCCAAACCAGTTTCTGGCACTTTCCCTTCAACCATCATGGCGTAGATATGACCCCATTTGAGCTCATGCTCTGCTGCTGTAATTGCCTTAGTGTCTTCATACAATATTTCATTCCTTACCACCTTCGAGACCTCTGCATCTCCCGTGTCAGAATCATAATCAACAACCTTAGCCTTCTTTCTTGCCTTCTTCGTCATGATTTTTGTAGTGAGTGGTACCTGTAAAAATAGATTTTTCTTAGCATTCATATTTCAAACGATTATTATCAATGTAAACCAAAAAATACATATGTATACATAACCCATAGCACAAAAACTCTAAATTGTCTTACTTTGTTAGTTTCATCCATTAAAACCATCAATACGAGGCACACGTCAGAGTTACAGCTAGAAACACACGCTGGATACGGGAAACCACTGTTGAAAACCCTGCACTGTTTTTTCTTTAGTTGAAAAACCCCCGCTTGGTGTTGGGGCTTAAGGCAGACCCGGATTCTAATACTTTAATCTTGCACCAACAAACAGACCCAGAGTGTTGGCCCTTTCGGCAACAACCTGCGAACATGTTGCAGTCTCACCCGAAACAGCTATGGGGTGCCACAGAATCAGGTTTCTATAGGAAAAAGAGGGATATTACTGTACCTTTAGCCTTAATAGATAATAATCATGCAACACAGAGCTTCAACATTCACTTAAATAGATTCGCAGTTATATAAAAAGATAGTTTCTTGCTTAACCCTTAACTGGGAATTCACAGCGAAGTTAATACTTAGCAATTTATCTTACTTTATCATTCATCTACTTATCAAATGTAGAAAAATATAACAGGAACAAAATAAACAGAACCACCACAACACAAGATATATGTGGTTCACCCCTAGTGTATGGGCTACGTCCACAGAACTGCGGTTTATATTCAACTCTTTACAAAACACACAGTTCTGATCTGCGCACTCAGCTGCAGATCCTTTCTTCAAAATCCATAATATACGCACTCAGTTGTAGATCCTTTCTTCAAAATCCCTAATCTACGCACTCAGCTGCAGATCCTTTCTTACAAAACCCTCTGTGCACTCAGCTGCAGAGGTCGTCCACGCACTTAGCTGGGACTTAGCCTTAACGCAAAAATAGACCTTATTTTCTTTGCATTACATTATCATTCTACACAAAAACCTTATCTGACTCCTTTACATAAGTGCCTATTTATACAAGTGCACTTTTACAATACCATGGGATTAAACCATGGGCACCCAAAAACCATGGGACATTTACAAAAAGGAGGGGCTTCGACCCAACCCCGAAACCCCTAAGACTATTTTGGACTGCAACTCTGCTTACAAGCTTCACACCAAAACCGTGGAGTTTCCAAAATTAAGGACCTTCAAGGTCCGAACCCCAACAGGCCCCTAAGACTCACCAATGTCCTATCCTGGGACACTCTGCTGCTTCTCTAGCGAAAGAATCTTGTTGGCGAAGATAGTAAATTGCTTGTTGAGGCTGTGCATGATATCTTTGGCTACTTGCTCCTTCTCCACTATCTCCTGTAGTGTTGCTGTTGATGCTTCGCTGGCCTTTTCCGATGCAAATGCATCATACTCCTTCAGGACTTTGAGCTGGTTGTCCACAACAGTGCTCAACTCCAAAGCCTCGTTAATAAGGGGTTGCACAGAGTTCACCAGCAGTGTTTCTTTCCTTCTACAAGACTCAATTTCGCGTTGGATCTCATTGCTATGCTTCACCTTAAGCATCTTCTGCATAGGAGGCAATGTCTTAATTTATACTTTCATTGCATCCAGCTCTGTCTATCGCTGCTTGATGGTTTCTTGAATCTTTTTGAATTCTGGGTTGTCCTGCAAGTTTGCCCAGGCCTCGACACTTTCATCTAGCAGCTTTGATGCTCACAAGATCTGAGATCTTCATTGCTGAGGCTTGAATATCTTTGCGACGCTGTTCCCTGACCTTTAGTGTACTCTCAGGAATGATGTGAAGTTGAAGCTCTGCAATCTGAGCCTCATGCTCTGCTTTCATCTTTTCTATCTTGATTTCGAGACTATTGTGTATAGTATTTCAGCTTGACTATTCTTTGCTTTGGTTCTTCTTCGGCCTGCATGTCAAAGTCAGGGAGACTTCGACACGCCTCATCCAATACTCGTGCTAGTGTAGCCCTCTTGTTTTCTGCTTCCCTCTTCTTCTGTTTAGCTTCTTCCAACTGTGCTGTGAGGCTCTCACTCTACTTTGTGGTATTCTCTAACTGCATGTGTGACTATGTTGGGCCAAGTTCTTGCGTCCTTCATCCATTCAGCTGGCCACTGCTGGACTACTGCGAGGATGTCTTCCTGGTTCACCATGTATGGCAACTTCATCCATTTATGCTTGTTATCTGCATGGGCCTAGATGAAGACATTGTGCATGTCAGCCTTGAATTTGGCCGCTCTCGTATATTGAGAAAATAGCTCATTACTGAGCCGCGGTGTTTTCAGGATCTCATATGAAATGTTCATCGCATAGAAGGTGAACACGTAGTTCGTCATCTGCTGTGAGGCTTTATCCTGCGACACCTAAATAGATGCATACCTTGATGCGCCAGGCATCTCCAGAGGCACATCAACAAAATTTGCCTCGGTAGGTTCTCTCCATCCTACGAGTGCAATAAGCACTAACAACCATGAGTAATGAAAGGGTCTACCTTTCTCCTGCATGTCGTGGACATCTTCGAGGAATTCTCTAGCAATGTACTCTACCCATTTGTAACTGTAGCCTTCAGCATAGTTCACTGCAATACTGACAATCGAGGCAAGTACTTCATTCAGTCTACACTTCCGCATTAGTTTGCATGCTAGGAGCTCTGCGGCAAAGCGAATGTTTTGGTGCTGAATTGTCGAGGTTTGATACCCTCGCTTCCCTTTCTTCAGGCTGAAGCGGTCCTTCATGTGCTACGCCAGCTTCGTATCTTTGTCCTTCCCGACGAATTCAATTCCAGGATCAAGCCCTTCCTTTGGCAAGCCTATAATCCTATGGATTAGCTCTCCATCAATGGAAATTCTTTGGCTTCCTATCCATAGGTTCTCATCATGCACCAACGCCAATAACTGCTTGACCACCACGGTAACGTGCATGCTGCGACCAAAGTGGGGAACATTTAGCATCTTCAACAAGCCAGCAGCCCACTATTTCACTTCCAGTAGCGTCGTTCTGGTCTCCGGATAATGGACGGCGTGCAAGTATTTCCCAGGTGCGAACTGCGGAAATTTCCCATGATCATTCATATTGTGGTCTACGTACTTGAGCCGATCTATCTTTCCTGTCATCGTTCCGACCCACTACACACCCTGTGGCAGCGAAGGGGTGCGTAATGTGAACTTGGCTATCCATCTAGGTGGCTGGACTCCTGGTTTAACATGCGGAAGATATGGTGGACGCTGCGATGCAAATTTCTCATCCTCACCGAAGTCTTCAAAACCTTTAGGTGGGAGCTCTGCCGAACCAAGAGGATTCATCTTGGGATCCTACGGTGTCTTTCCTAATGGCTTATGCCTTTCCTCATTCCGCTTAGAGCGAAATTCTGCCTTAAATTTCTTTCTGGTTGATTGTGTCTGCATTAGCTGACTCGACGTTGGGGGAGTCTCTTCGCAAGGTGTAGATGCATGTGGATTGCTCATAAGGTTTTGCAGACCCCTCTGTCTGAATTCTCTCAACAATTCCTGGACTTCGCGATCAGCTGACATGGACTCAACTCAAGAAATTGCATAATGTGAAATTTGTAGGTCTGTGTGTCTTCTTATAAAATCCAACAACAAAATCTGCCATAACTGTGCATTAAAGACACCAAATCTGTTCGATCGGCGGTATATCTTGTCCAAATGATGCTAGATTTCCCAAAATCTCATCATTACAGGCAGTTAATGCAGTTAACGTACCGGCGCCGCCAAATCTGATTTTTTCCAACGGTCGCATTTTAAGCTTTGACACACCTTTCTTCTTCTGCACAACCACTAACTTCAGCCTCACCACAATAAGGATATCTGACACAATAAAGACCTTCGAATTATCCTGACATAAGCTTCGACCCACGACAAAATTTCTTCGACAACCTTTGACACTTCGTAAATTTTCCAACAATCTGTCGAAGTTCTCTGAGAATAGCTTCATTATAGTCTAGTACCCAATTTCAACTGTTCTTGGTACTTAGACTCTTCTTCTTGGTATTACTTCTGATCAGGGGGTATAGGCGTGTCCCTATACTTCTTTAGTCTACTGCCATTCACCATGGAGGGAAAAATTTCTCCATTCAATTTAGCTAACTGAACTACACCACCATCAGTAAATTTCTAAACTATGTATGGTCCTTTCCAATGTGTCTTGAACTTACCTGGGAACTTCATGAATTTAATGTCGTACAAGAGCACAAGATTACCATTCTGAAAATGCTTCTTCTTAATGTGTTTATCATGCCATGCTTTTTATCTAGCTTTTTGTACTTGCTGCTGGAAACCTGCAATGAATCTCTCTTCTTCTAGTTCCAGTATCTTCGCCAGCCTTTCATTCAGCATAGCTGGATCACCCATCTCTGTGAAGGCATATATTCTGAGACTAGGGACAATGTACTCCGTGGGCATAACTGCTTCTTGGCCATATACCAGCCTAAAAGGGGTGTGGCCTGTCAACTTCTTGCAAGTGGTTCTATAATCCCATAATACTGCTGGAATTCTAAGATCCCAATCATTTCTGTTAACATTGCAAACCTTTGTCAGAGCGTGCTCTAGAATCTTGTTAAAGGCTTTGACAGTTCCATTTGCTTGAGGATGGTAGGCAGTGCTCTTCTGATGATATACTTGAAATTCTTCGGCCAATGCTTCAATAGTCTTATTCAGAAAATGTGATCCTTGGTCACTCATAAGAATTCTAGGACACCCAAACCTTGACAAGATATTGTCAAATATGAACTTCGTAGCTGTAGCAGCGCTACAGTCCTTGATTGGTTGAGCTTCGGCCCAACGAGTAAGGTAATCAGTTGTTGTAATAATGTATCTTGCTCTAGATTTCTTTGTAGGGGGATTGATTGGTCCAACAAAATCAATAGCCCACTTGTCAAATGCTTGTAAAGTTACCCGTGGAACCAGAGGCATCTCATCCCTCTTGAATGGTTTTCCTGTCCTCTGATAGATATCGCAGCTGTGGCAATACTCTCTTGCATCCTTATGAATCACAGGCCACCACAATTCGACTGCCAGAATCTTCTGTGTTGTAGCTTTTCCTGCATAATGACCTCCTGCTGCTCCAGAATGTGCCTCGGCCAAAATCAATGGCTTTTCATGCTCCAAAACACATCTGCACAGTATTTCATCTGGTCCCATCTTATATAGCTGTCCTTCTATCAAAGTAAAGTCAGCTGCTCTAACCACCAGCTGCTTCTTCTGCTGTGTTGTCATCACAGAGGGTGCAAAACCTGTAGACACGTATCGAACAATATCCTGAAAATAGTCATCAACCATCTGGATGGCAAACAATTGGGCATCAGGAAGACCTTCATCCAAACGAGTGGGCTCTTCTCCTGACTTGAGCCTCGACAAGTGGTCAGGCCCCAAGTTAAGTCTTCCTGGCTTAACTATGATCTCAAAGTCATATTCCTGAAACAAAATCAGCCATTTGCATATCCTTCCACCTAGCACAGGCTTGTTAACCAAATACTTCAAAGCACAATGGTCAGTGAACATCTTAACATGAGATCCTAAAAAATAATGTCGAAATTTCTGCAAGGCATAGACCATAGCTAGACCTTCTCGTTCTGTCGTAGTATAATTCTTTTCTGCTATGGACAATTCTCTACTTGCAAAAGCAATAGGGTGGTCAATATTACCTTCACCTGACTGAGCCAATACTATACCTAAAACAATGGAAGATGCATCGAAATGAACATGAAACTCCTTACTCCAGTCAAGGAATACTAAGATAGGGGCAGTTACCATCTTTTCTTTCAGAATATCCAAGCTTTCCTGACATTCAGGAGTCCACTCCAACTTAATATCTTTCTTCAATTTCTTTCCATAGGGGTTGTAAGCTGAGCATATCCTTTAATGAATTTCCTATAATATCCAGTATGACCAAGTGTAGTGCAAAGTTGCTTAATAGAATTCAGAGGTGGCAAGTTCACAATAATGGCTATCTTCACAGGATCCACCATCAATCCTTGCTTGCATACAATGTGACCTAGCAAAATTCCAAACGGTGCACAAAAGATACACTTCTTCAGGTTCAATGAAATCTAATGCTGTCTACACTTGTCCAGCATAAGTCTTAAACTAGCTATATGATCTTTCAATAAACCAAAGATAGTCCAGTCATCAAAGTAAAATTCCAAGAACTTATGAATAAATTCCTTAAATGCAGATATGACTACTCTGGAAAACATAGCAGGTGCATTCTTCAATCCAAAGGGCATAATAGTATACTGAAAAGATTCCATTTCTGTAGCGAAGGTTGTTTTATGTCAATCCTCTGGAGCAATTCTGATCTGATGGTAACCTAAAAATCCATCAGTGAAAGAATACACTTCTTGACCTCCGACATTGTCTAAAACTTTATCTGTAAAGGGGGTAGGAAAAGGATCATGTAAACATGCATCATTCAGCTTCCTTAGATCAACACAGATTCTAATTTCTCCCTTGGTCTTTTTTTCTTGTACCACCATAGGGCTGACCCATTCGGACTCTTCAACATGCTCAATTATTCTTGCAGTGAGCATCTTATCTAGCTCCATCCTGACTTTTTCTTTATATTTAGGATTCAGCCTATAAGGGCGCTGCTTCACAGGCTTCGCATCAGCTTTCAAAGGGATTTTTATTACTCCTATATCACCAAGGATACCTTTCATTTCTGAGAACTTTGTCGGAAATAAGTCCTGATACTCATGGAGAAGTTCAGTCACTTTTCTTACCATTTCTTCGTCCCAATAATCTCCTATGGTCGTGTACTTAGGCATTTCTTTGGATCCAATGTTTACTTTCCTTGTTTTCAAGGGCTGAGTTACTTCAGGTGATTGGACTGTTGGTCCATGTACTTTGCAATGTCCTTCTGACTCAGGAATATTAATGTTGCGAGGGTCATCGTCTTCATCAATGGCAAGGTTATAGCATTCTACTGCATTAGCTTCTTGTTCCTTCCAATCAGTTTGGTATTCGGCTATTTCTTTATCATCAAACACCTTAGTATGGATCATCCTAATAGCTACGTCCAAAGCAGGGAAAACTTCATTAATAGAAAATGTGAGCACAAAACTATCAACAAGGCTATCCCAACTTATAGTACCATGGCGAAGCTCAACCTCCGCATACTAGTTCTTTGCTACAGGTTCCAGAGTGTGTACAAACCTATGTACCCATTCTTCATAAGGTACATGCTTCCATGCTTCATAACACTGCTCCAAATGTTCCTGAGGGCTAGTCTTACCATTAAATTTGCTTCATACCTCCTGAGGTTGATCTATAAATCTCAAGAGAAGGAACTTTTGACAAGCTCTACAACTATGAATATACTTTTTATGACCATTCCACCATCTGGCAGCTGCGGCTCTGAATACTGAATCTAGAGGGTCCATTTTCTGTGAATCTGGTACTTTCTTTGAGAATTGTACAATAAAATCTTCTGGGTCTGTCAAGCCATCAAAAGTAGGTAAGATTCTTGTCTATGAGCCAACCCATCTGATAGACTTGGAAATTCTTGCACATCAATGTCCATGTAGCTCATAAAGTCTATTTTGCCAATTCTCTAGGCCTTCATCTGAATCAGTCATGCAAGAACTGTCACACTACCAATCCATTATACCTTTAGTGGTAGGGTTAACATAGTCTTCTTCTTTAGCTGTGATGTTGTAAATATGATCCAAAACATCTTGATCTTCATCTCTGACTAACTTTGTATACCTTTCTCCTTGAGAAGGGTCCAAGGGTACTATGACTCTCAAGCCTTTTCCTTCAAAAGTCATCTGTCTATTTGTAAGGTTGTGTTGCAGCTGCAACATTTTCCCAAAATTCAAAAAAATTTGGGACCCTCCTTTTGATTATAATAGTTTGATTTGCTTTTCTGATTTGGCTTAATGATTCTTCACAAAAGTTTTTCCTGATGCTTGAAATGATCCACTGCTTGTTTTTGATTTATCACTACCTTCGAAAGTGTTTTCAAGTTTGTGAGTTGGAAGAGTATTTGCTTGCAACCCCGCCGTTGTAGAAGAATATTCAGCTGTGGCTTCGTTATTCTTCTCCGATGTATTTGGCTCAATCCGATGATTTTTTGGTTTCGAAGTCGGAACATGTTATTATTTTGGTCTCCGCAGTTGCGGAAGGCAGATTGCAAAGACTCCCGTGTTTCGCTTTGACTTTTTAGACCTCGCCCTATTATTTTCGCTGCTCCTTAAGTTTTGGGTTTCTGCCGTTGCGGTTGCAAAAGGCACTAGCCTTCCGGTCTTCTAGTGATTTTCTTTTCCGATGTAGATCTTGCCTGTTGTGGGCATGATGTCCTTTATATCTCTGCCATTGCGGCTCCCTTTTCCACTATCACTCCGATGATTAGTCTTGCAAAGTTCCGATGCGGATGTCTCAGCGGATAGATTATTTTTTTTGCCAAGCGACGTTGCGGGAGGAACTATTCTTGCGGCCGCCGATCTGTAGTTTTTCGCCGTCTGATATTTTTTTTTTCTCCCACTACGCATGTTGAACATATATATATGGGGTCGGAGCATGTTTTATTATCCTATTGTTATTTCCAATTGTCGTGATCTATCGCTCTCGTGTGTTGTCATTCTCTCGAGCTTGCAAGGACCTCATTGTCGGTACCCGCGTTTCCAGGTGGCTCAACCGTAGAATCTTGGTAGTTTTCTCCCACTGGTCACACAGTGTTGCCAGGTAGGATCTTGTTGCCTTACTTGTACCGTTCGAGCATTTTGTTATTTTTTCTATGGATAGGTTTTTCCACAACCGTTTTCCCTTGGCCATGTGATTTGCTTGCATATATATGGTGGGGGGGGCTATATCGTAACTGTCTGTGGGGGGCATTTTTATCCCACAAGGTATTTTTCCCCATGGTCATTTGTTTTTTGACCCTGTGCTTAGTAGTTGGGGAGATTGGTGCAGACGGTCATTACGTTGTCTGCACCAGTCTGCCCTGTATGATGATGTTTTGGGCAGGAGAAGGTTTTCAATGGCCTCTCCCTATGGGGCTTGGAATGTTTGCCCCGCTTTTTTGTGCTACCCACATCCTTTAAACCCCAGCTATTTTTCACCGTGCTATTTGGCCGACCCGGTTCACGAGTGGTTTCGAACCTGAGCCAGTTGAGGGTTGTATAGCAACACACGACGTTATGTTGACCATGGGTTACTTGGGTAGTGTTTTGTTAAAGCTAATACCGCTGAAAAGGCTTGAGCTTGAATTTTTCCCCTATCCTTACCGTGCAGAACGATGATCATGGCGTCCACAGAGAACCTGAGGTCTCTTCATTTTAATGTAGAGTTATTTCCTACTAAAAAATTTGTTGATAGAACTGTTTTGGTATTAGATAACAGTGTTAGCTTGCACATATTTACTTCATGAAATTATTTTCCATCATGTTAAACATAGATGAAGTTAAACACTGCGCATGGTTGTCTCAATGCTTGCAACTTAGTCGGAAATGTCTTAATGATTATGATTTCATATATGACAAGAAGATTCCGAATTCAAAATGTCGAAGCGACAAAAGAAGAAGGCCCCTGTGGTTGAGGAAGAGCTCGATGTGGAAGTTATCACCAAAACTGAGTATATCTATGAGGACACCAAGTGCATATCGGGTGTCGAGCTTGAGTACCAATGGGGGGAGATATATAGGTTAATCACACGCAGAGAAGTGCTTGATATGGGCTTGGAGGAAGAAGGAATATATGCCAATATAGAGAGATCTTCACTGATGAATATTGCCACAAGACCAGAGCTATTCCCATGCTCTGAAGTAATTGGTTGGATTTTTCCTCGGGCAAACGTAACCACTGTGATCCCGGAGAACATTGACAAACAAGGCTATGCTGCCTACAACCCACGATATGTAGCCCTGGCCTACCACCTGCTGGAAGCACAAGTATTTTTGTCTGATGATTGGTTAAACAACATTAGAATGGACCTTGTTGAGACTCTTAAAAGAATGCTGTTTCCTGGAAAACATTTTAGAACCAGGCCAACGGGTGAATACGATACAACAAGTTTAAGGACCCCATATAGGTTCATCGCCTGAATGCTTAACAGGATTTTTGGGAGAGCTCATGGCATGTTCTTCAAATTGGAGTGGATGCCAATTATTTTTTATGTTGCAACCCAGGGGACCATTTTCAATTGGGCCAACATAGTATCAAACAGTCTTTCGGCCTGCTTGGCCTCAGCTTTGGGAGGAGTATCCCAAAAGAGGTCTGAATTCTACATGAGTTCCATACTTGTCGATTGTATATTGTGCAATCAACCTTTCCTCGGACTAAGGTGCATCTGGGACAGGGAGAGGATGCCTGTTTATTCTGCATATAAGCCACTATGGGCACACAAGTACAACAGTCATTATCGGGAAGTCTGTGAACATTTCATCATGCCACTGTATATGCTCATTTTCCTGAAGGAGTGTTATTGCATGTCAGAAGAGGCGCTGCAAGTAATTGAAGAATATGCAGACTATTATCTGACTCAGGATGGCCTCTACTTTAGAATGTTTGGAGGTTCCAGAGCACCCTCCTTGCTACCCAAATACGCCATTGACTACATCATTCATAAAGAGGCGGTTAGGAAAGTCTTCCTAGATGGCATAGGAAGCTTTTTGTTTGAACATAAGAAGGCTTCCTATCCCCCTTTTCCCTTTAAGTTAGGCAGTTATAAGTTCACCAGAGTGAAAAAAGCAGATAAGTTTGTAGAAGAGTTGGAAGGTTTCATTTTGGTGAGATTCCCTTCCATGGAAATGACTCCCACCGTAAAGTGGCAGAACACTGCAAAGAGAATAATGTCCATTTCGAATACACCCACCATTGGGATAGAGAAGAATCTGTCTTCCGTAGCACTTTGAACATAACAGCCCTAAGGAGAAAGTTCAAAAAGAAGATCACTACAAAAGGTGGGGAGGGGTAGGATGAACAAGCTAAAGCTGATGAAGAAGCTAGAAAAATAGATCAAGAAGCCCAAAGGATGGCCCAAGAAGTTGCGGGGTGGCTGCAGGGAGAAGAAGAGGAGAAAAGAAAAGCTGCACAAGGGGCATCTAGAAAAGCAGAGGAAGATGCGAGAAATGAAGAAGAAGAAAGGAAAAGGAAGCTTGATGAAGAGCTTCAGAAACAAGAAGCAGAGAGGCTAAAGATGACACAGATAGAGATAAAACAGTCAGCCTCTGACACAGCTGGAGGTCAGACCCAGGACATGAAGAACCCCGAGGTTCAGAACCCAGAAGTACCGACTGCTAGCACACTTGGACAGTCTGTGGTCCCTACACTGAAACTGGTCCCCTTTGAACAAAAGAAAGGGGAAGAAATACCTGATTTTAACACTATTTTCTATGACAAGGAGACAAAGAGGATAGTGAAGAGAATGGAAAGGAAGGTTGAAACAGGAGGTCTGTCCAGGAAAATGATAACGGATACGCTCATTGTATTTGGAACAGATCGAGATCCAAGATTCACCATTAGAGCCGGAGTTGCATTGATTCATGCTTCGGAAGATAATGTGGACAAAATCATGACAGACCTGGAGCAATCCAAGAAGTCCTCTACTCAATTGAAAGACACATTGAGAAAGGAGAGAGAGGAAAGAAATAGGCTAAAGAGGAAATATGAGGACATGAAAAAAGAGATGAGGTCTTCGAAGGAAGAACTGTAGCTCCTCCAAGCAGAGAGACAAGCTAGTGAAACTACACAAGAGTGTCTAGAGAGAGTGCAGCAAGAGTATCAAGAGCTAAGGGTGGAGAAGGAACAACTGCTGGGAAAGATAGAAGACTTAGAGTTGCAAAAGACCACCCTGGAGGCAAGTGAGAAGCAAGCTCAAGAACAAGAGAGGAAGCTTCAAGAGCAGATCACTTCTCTAACAATGGATTTGGAGGAAGCAAGAGAGCAACAAGTTAACCTCCAACCTTTCAAGGAGCATGTGCTGGAAAAAAAGGCCAAGATGCTTCAGCTGCAAACCGCCATAGAAGAAGAGAGATGCAAAGTTTTGCAAATACATGGCTGATTAGAGGAAATTCTGGAGACTTCCTCTTATTTTGTTGATAGGTCTCAGGATGTTGTGGAAGTCCTGACAGCGAGAATGACAAGGTTGGAAAATAATCAAGAAACTCCTGCAGAGCTGCCCTCGAAAGATCGACAGGACCTTCAGCAAGATTACGACTTATTAGATTTTGCTATAAACACAGCAGAAGACTTCAAAAAGGCTGTGAGAAAGACTAAAGGAGCATGCACAGAATTTTTTAGAAGGCTCCTGATTACATATAACCGGTGCCAAGTAGAAGCGGAGCAGAGGCTTGATGTTTTTCCAAACGACAACTCATTTGTGGAGATTTTGTAGAAGAGGTATCAAGATGAAGAAGCAAAAATGTAGCACATTAAGGCCATTGATGACCATATCCTAAGGAGTGAAGTAGATCATTCCGCCATCAGTGTGCAGCTATTGGAGGATCAGCTTCGTCTGAGTGCGGCCAGAATTGAGGCCATCAAGATCCAAGCTGCAAAGTTTGAGATAAACATTCAATTTTTGGAACCTTGTGCATTTGAAGGAATCGCTTCTGAGGCTTTGGCATGGAAGAAATTTTTGAATAATCAAGTGGGGCCCTCCTCGTGAAGGATTGTTCACCTTTTGTAATATGTAACGATTTTGTAAACATTTGAGGAAAGTGAAATATTGGGAGGTGAAGAGTTGGGAAACCCAAAGGTTATTTGTGGGTAGCCCAACAATCTCACCCCTTTTGTATAAATATAGAAGACTTAGAAGAAATAGGGGATTTTTCCCAGTTAGACAAGAAAAAGAATGTTGTAAGAAGAACTACTTTTTCTTGCAATAAAGAATTATTGTTTGCTTGTTGGATAAAGTTTGGTGGGACGTTCAAATGCTGTGCTATGGATTGGTGAAAGATGAACTATTTCATTTTTCAGTTTTTTTGTCCATTAACTGTGAGATCGTTCTAACTCTTATGGCCTATGTCTTTGTTTGAATGATTTTTGGTTTATTCTATGAAGTTACCACCATGAGTAATGAATGCTATTCATAAAAAAATTGGCTATCTGATTGTCTAAATATCTTTAATCGTTCATGTGTTGTAGGAAGGAATATCAACTATCTGTAATTTCTCTTTATAATGCTGCATATGTGATTTAGATGCTTGCGAGTCCTAAGACAAGAGGTAAGAACCTGCGCATCACATTGTGACTAGTCCTTGCATCCTTTATCACCATGCATTGTTAAATAGGCACATGCATTTCATATTTTAAGTCAAAATACAAAAATATACGGTGGACCGAGCTACAACCGGTAAACCCTTTTGTTACTTGACCTACGGTAGTCGGACCGAAAACCGGACAGATTCCCTACACCAAACAGTCACGGGCTAGTTGGGAACGTTGACTGGGGAGAATCCCTTGCTATTGTTGCCTGTGAATTCCCATGCCTCAATAGTTTCTGGTGCTAGAAGGAGGGCCTCCAGTGCATGGCTGGCCGTGGAAACCTATTTTCCCAAAGATTACCCCACCAGCAGATATTTGGAAGCTTTTGACCTGACCCAAGTAATTACAGGTTTTGGTTCTACCTTTGAAGCAAGTAAGCCTAGTTTCATTGTACGGTGTTTCTTGCTCGGACTCATGTTCATTCACCTTGATCATGGCTAGTGTTAATGTGAATCAGCCCAACCCAGTACCGTCTTGGAAAGCTAGACCACCCTTGAACCTAAGACCTCCCCTTCATAACCTACCTCAAGATTTTGAAAAGCTGCTGCCAAAGTTTGATCCCGATGAAAGGATTGTTGTAGATGACCACTTACAGAGTTTCTATTTAGCAATAGAAGGGCTAAGGGTTGGGGTGTATGAGGACGTTGTTTGTAGATTATTCCGCATACCCTTAAAGGGGCAGCAACATCCTGGTATTTCAGTTTGCCTGCAAACTCTATTCCTAATTGGGACACCTTCGAAAGGATTTTCAGAAGTAAATACATAGCCCAAAAGACACATGCCTCACTAATGAAAGGTCTTCTTTAAAAAAAAAAAGAGAAATATGAGAAGGTACATCATTTTACTCAAAGGTTTTCAACATACTTAAAGAACTTCTTTGAAACTGACAGACCCTCAGACAAAGTCTTAATTGAATATTATACCTCAGCCCTAGGACCTGAGCTAGCCATGTTTGCCAAAATGAAAGATCGACCTACTTTGGTAGAGACTTATGAAGAAGCAGAAAGGGTAGAGTCTAAAAAGGAAAGTGTAGAAGACTATCCCAAGCAACCTGAAGAAAGAACCATCGGGAGAAGAGCCTTATTGCTGTCTAAACCTAAAGAGGAAGAATCACGTGATTTTGAGGGAATGCCGAAAATGATTCAGAAACTATCCAACCGAATAATAGATCTGGAGAAAGAAAGGGAAGTTCGGAAAACTTATAAACCCCACTACCAAAAAGGGGAGAATAGAAACCAATTGAAAATCCCTTCACCAAATTCAGCATCAATGAATATAACAGAGGTAGGGGGGGACAGTTTCTGCACTTTTCACCAATAGCCTCATTCTGAAAAGAAGTGTCCTCAATGGTTAAATTCAATGACATTGGTTATGAATCAGCTCTTAGACTCTAAATTGACAAAGGACAGTGGTAAAGAGGATAAGAAAGACCAGACCATAGAGAAACAAGATAATGATACCATGTTTTCATGGGATGGTGTCTCATGTTTTGACACTGAAGAGAGTGCTCTTAAATCTAAATACACACCTACAACAATGAAGGACATGGATTTAACAATTTCGAAGATCAAAAAGTTGCAAGAGAATGTCAGGAAACAACCAAAGAAAAATGTTGGGGACAAAGTGCCCAAAATTACCATTGTCAGCCAAGATTCGGAGCATATCAACAAGCCTGTTAAGCCTATGAAAGAACAAGTAGGTGTTAATAAAGAAAATAATGAAAGGCCTGAAGAACCAAAGGAAGAGATACCTACCTAAATTCAACATGTGGAAGAAAATGTTGAATCAATTGGGGAAAAGAAAACTAGAACCCCACCTTTCCTTTTGACTCTAGAAATGCTGGATCATAATGTACATAATTGCTTGGTAGATTCTGGATCATCGGTAAATGTTATGCCACTGGAAGTCTACAAAAAAATTAATGGGCAGCCAAAACCTACTGCTTGGGATGTCACTCAACTCGACAAGACTAGTGTCAAAGAAGTGGGGGAAATGGAGAATGTTCTGATTCGATTGTCTGCAAATAAAAAGATATGTTAGTAGTTGATATTGTAGTAGCAGACATAGCTGATGGCTATGGACTGATTTTGAATCGAGACTGGTTAGCAAGACTAAATGGGTATTTTGCTTTAGATTGGTCACACTTGTGGTTGCCTCAGAAGGGAAGTCCAAATCAAATTAAGATATTAAGAGAGCCCCACATGAAGCACAATGTTACACAATTGGAGGAAGGTAATGAATCTGCTAATTCTATCCTGGGAAATTATATAATAGAGCTTAAGCTAAGATATCATGCCTCAGGAAAGGCCAGTTCTATGATTGACACTCAGCCTGAGCTCCTTCAACTTCCTTAGGATGAAAAGGACGATTATAGACTAGTAGACATGATTTTGATTTCAAAAATAGCGTAGCTAGACCATGGTTAGGTATCTCATGTTTGCAATCTAGCCCACCCCTTGACTCACCAGGTTAGAAGATTCTCAGGAGTGGGAAATTTTTCGTTTCTTTTGCTTTAATGATTCTGTACATAAATAAATTGTTACTGTTTTCTTTTGATTTATTGCTTGATGCTGTCTTCTCTTATTTCACTGCTTTGTTATTAGTTCTTTTTGGTTTTGAATAAAGAGGAAAATTTTTTGTTGCAATGGAAACATCAGGGTTCTTCATTAACTGAAATCTTGAGCAAAAGATTGTGTTTTAAAACATAGAATGTCTTCTAGTAGCAGTGTTCCTAATTGGCCGTGTATTCATTGAAGTCTTACTTAACCCCTATAAATAACTTAGAATTAAGAGGTCTGGAATACTATTTCAAGGCTCCGTCCATTCCACATCTAAAATGTCCAAGGGAGTGACAGCAAAGGACCCATGGAAAGTGTTACCACCTAAGTTGTACTTAGTGGTTTTCTATCAAGTGATCCTGGTGAACCGGACATCGTTAACTTGTTCGGACTTCAGAGAACTTTCAGTCTTGCGTCCGAGAAGCTTTGTTGTATCATATCACATGTTCATACCCCATGGGGGAGTTGTAATAAATGTTCTAGCATGATAGTGTCTGTAAAAGACTCGGTCTCTTAGACTTCATCTGTCAATCCGATTAGCCCAGGGTGTTTTATCCCTTGGTTATTATTGGTTGTTGAATAAACGACTGATAATTTCTGAGTTTTTCACTCCATACCTCCAAAGTTGGGGTGGTCGGCTTGGCATTTAGGCCTATTGAGGTTATTAGAGTCTATG
Organism: Pseudotsuga menziesii; assembly: GCA_001517045.1. Classification (NCBI taxonomy): domain Eukaryota; kingdom Viridiplantae; phylum Streptophyta; class Pinopsida; order Pinales; family Pinaceae; genus Pseudotsuga; species Pseudotsuga menziesii. The sequence goes on along the minus strand of LPNX010427207.1, from coordinate 216,120 downwards.
TGTCAATGTATAGACAAGCTAGACATCTTTTTTGAGTCATATGAACATGTCTAAGTCCCCCTAAGTGTTTTTCAATTTTTCAATTTTTCAGTTTTTTCAGTGTTTTTTATTAAATTTTAATTTTTCCAAAAACTTAGGCTATTTTTTAATAGTTTAATTGGAAAAATTAATTTTGTAATTAAAGTGGGCCAAATAATTAGTTTCAGTCATGTAGGTGCTCATTTTAAAGCTAAGAGCACCATGTAAACCCATGGACCCACTATTGCCTAGGTTTTGAGTGATCTTCCATCACTTAGGTCAGAAAGCCCCAAAAATCAATTATTGATTATTTTAATTAATAAATTGATGAATAATGGAGCAAATACAAAATCAATAAATCAATGGATTCTAAACCGATTTGACTGAAATCAATCAGATCTGGAGTAGATTGACTGGATCTAACAAATCCTTGACTGAAAGAGGGGATCAAATCAGATCCATAGTTGATCTACAGTGGTATTCATGGGGAATTGTGCCCTCCCTCTCTCCTCAACATGTTTTGGCTCTCTTGGATGCTCTGTGGGACGATGTGTCAGTGTATGGGTTGATGTGTCAGCCAGATCAGGCCCCCGTTTCACAAGTAGGCTCAGTTCAGCCTCAGTTCTGCATTGATGAACTATCCATCAGTTGATTTCACTTGATTCCATGAGGAATTGCGCCCCCCCTGGGCTAGATGGCCTGCAAATTGTATAAATCCAAGCACAACAGCCTCTTCCAAGATAGTTAGAACTGGGATTGAGGTGATGTTGCTCTTGTACTGTATTGTTTTTTCATTCTGGAATAAAGAAGCTTTGGAGGCAAGATCTATGGTGTAATGCTCTTCATGTGTGGATGTTGATTGTCAAATGCTTATGAGGTATAATCTGCTTTTGTTTATCATTGCTTTGCTGGTTAATTGTTGGCCTTGAAGGAGAGAGCTCCCTCCTGTTAGGGTAAGAGTTTATTCTAGTTTTATTTATGCTCTTACTGCTGCTTGTTCCAGATCTATTGGATTTGTATGTATTTTAAGTTTAATTGCATGCTTTCCAATCATCTTTTTCGGCAGCACCTATGTTTTAACCATTTGTTTGTGCAAGGATTTTTAAGTTGCAGATGATCTCGCTGGTAGAAGAGGTTGAGCTGTTTTGAATCTTCCTCATCTTCAGTATCTTACGAATGACATAGTCCCTCGGTGTTCCACCAAAGCAAAATCCAAAGCCCAACATTTCCAGGCTTCAAACACTCTTTCTCTCTCTTCCTCCTTTAAAAATTATTAAACTTTCCTCAAACTAGTTACTTTAAGGTTTCTTTTTAAATCTGATCTATCTCATCAAGAAAAGCATACATAGATCTAATTATCAAGATCCCTTCAAATTTCTATATCTTAGTTTCATTTTGCACATAAAGTTCAAATTCAAGAGATCTAGCTAAAATTGCCTTAGTTTCGCAAGTATTTTAGTGAAAAATTAATAGCTTGCTGTTAAAGTAGTTTCTTTTGCTGTACGATAAATTCAATATTCTGCAATATCAATGATTTTTAATTGGATGCACAAACAGCAAGTCAATATCCCAAGGAAAGCTTGCTTTCCTTGGTTCCTTTTTGTCGGTTTAGCTAGTTTAATTTCATTATTGTTTGAGATAAAGTAGGCTGACCCAAAGGTACTCTTAAAGTGATTTTGGGCATTTTTTATTCTAACTTGCTCGCTTTCATTTAGCAGGTATGACAGAGAAGAAGGGAAGCTGTTGTCCAAAATGGCTTTCAGAGCGCTCAAATCCCCCTAGGGGTCCCGCTTTTGTCAAAAAATTTGTAAAACTTTTGTATAACTTTAAAGATCTTGGTTTCAGCCTATATAAGGACCAAGAAGGTTCTGATTTATCAGTCCTTTGATATTGTAACCGCTATAATAAATTCACTCTTTGAATTGGCTCTTTCGAGCCCATTCTCCATCCCCCCTGGGGGGATTCACGTCGGTGCCATTTTTCGTCTTTTTTTTTGCTTATCTCTTTTCCACTAGAATTGATCTGACTTGCAGGGTAGTATACTTGATATTGTTGTTAATTCCATATTCCATATCTTATACTTTCAAAGTAATCATAATACTTACCCCACGATTTCTCGAGTGACCCGAAAGGGGAAAGAGATTCGTGGTAGGATTAATCGGAAAACCAGATTTGTGTAATTGTTTTATTTCTCATATTTTGTTTATCAGCAAATTTTAAAATTAACCCCTCATTGATTCCCCGATTGAGATCCACTTGGATCGAAAGAGGTTCGTAGAGGATTTTCTTTTAAACAAGAACACACTGCTTAAAACTCATTAAAATTTACAAGACTCCAGTGTGTATGCTCTGCACATGGCTGTGGTTCATCCAATCAGTCAAGCTATATCAAAAGCACTTGGGTGACTAGTGTAATTAGGACTCACCTTCCCCAATTGACAAACCATCAGGTGGAAATCCAACACCTCGATCAAACCTTTACGGTGGCAAAATACCCAAAGGAAGCGGGAACTTCTGAAAAGTGACCTCGGGGCGCCGATCTCTGTCACACCCTAATGGGTGCGTTATGAACAATAGCCCCAGAGACTCCATTTCAGCCCACATATTCCTTGCGGGTAGCCGTGAAGGTTTTGTTTTGGACATACTCCAAGTACTCTCGGGTATATCTGGAGTCCCCCCTTAGCCTAATTTAAACAACTCATACTCCAATTTTAACTTAAAACATACCAAGATGCAATTGCAAAACATCCACTCCAAGCACACGCAAGCATATTGATCGTTTGATTTGACTCCATTTTAAGGCACTGGTCATTTTTGCTTTATATATATATTGTGTATCAGCTTTGTGCTTTCATGTGTTTATCTTTGTATCTTGTCATCTTGATTGTTTATAGTTAAAATATTCAAACTCCTAAATAACTGATTCAGTACAACATCATCACACTAAGAAATCATCCTTAGTAACTTAATAGGGTCTACCCCCCTTGGCTTCATTAGGAGTTGAGCCTAAATGGAGGAGTCAAGAACAAGGTGACAGCCTTGACTCGAGACTTGCCCCCAAGGACTCACCGAGTGGCTTGAAGATTTCTGCCACGTGATCCAGGTGTGTGAAAAGGCGGCAACACTTTTTGGCGCCGTTGCCGGGGATAAATCTTTTTATTCCCAAGTACGACTTTTGTTTTCTTCCTTTTTTTTTTTGCTTTGTTTGATGAATGCTTAGAGTAGATCTTTAATTTTCATCTGGTGACTCCACTGACTTTTTTCCAGTTTTTATTTTTACAAAGAAAAGCAAAAAATAATTTTTGTGAAAAGATTTATAAATGCTTATTTCTCTGTTTCACATAGAGACTCCATTGAAGGGATAAAACCCTGTTTTCTCATAAACTTGTGAAGTTTTGTTGTGTGTAGATGAGCCCATGCAACATGTTAAAACCTTTAAAACTCATCACATGACAGCTCCACCTTGTCGGTACAAGGTTTAGTAATTATATCAAATGGATACTATTTTGGATGAATTAAAGGAGAAATGTGGTGCCCAGTTAACCTTAATATTTGAACCTATTGATTTCTCAAACATCCCGGGTTTCCCTAACTGTGATGATGGTATGGGTGATGCATATAAATGGCTTCCAACATTTCATGGAGATTATGGTGACTCGGCCATCTGGCATGTCAGATCTTTCCTTCAGTTGATTGCTAACTTCAATATTCTTTATGAAGACAATATGATGGAGATGTTTGCTAGAACTTTTCAGGATGAGGCTTGTTGTTGGTTCTATCAGGGCTTTCCTGATAAATGTATAACTTCTTTTCCAAGCTTCCTTTGGATGTTTTTAGAGCAGCGGCATGATGGTAGGGGTAGTATGAGTGGTTTAAAAAAGTTCCTTGAAAAGATTTGTACCTTCTACCTATCTGGGATAGAGTATCACACGGAAACATATGATGGACCTTTTTCCATGATACAAAGTATTGAAGACTTGGAATCACTTCTTGAACATTTAAGTAAAGAGGAATTCCATGATACTCCCATAAAAAAGCATCCTAGAGGTTATTTAATAAATGAAGAAATCAAGCGTCTTCTTAAAGAAAATGAGGTATCTCCCAATACATAGCAAGATTCTGAGGAATGGAAAATCCAAGATGATCATATTGAAGAGCTCCAGGAGGAGCCTATGATGGAACACATTGTTGAAGACTCTCCTCATGTCACCATAGTAGAAGACATTGAAGATTTGGTGTATTCTCAAGTGTTTTGCAATGCTAATACCTTTCCAGAAAGCCCTCTCGAGAAATCCATTGAGCAACACATACCAAGTGATCCCATTGAATACGTCCAAAAAATTTCTTTGATTGAAGATAATATTGAAGATCCTCTCCATGATATCATGACAAGAGATTATAAAGAAACCTATGATAAGATCAGTACAGTGTGTGGTGACACTAGACCTTGTTCTCCTCATGTTGATGAAGGTTTGGAAAGTTTATTACCTTGTAATTTTCTTTCTGAAGAAGATTGTTATGAATATAAGGGGGACATGAATAGGCAGGATCATGATGCCATGGATGAAGAGTTCCCCACATATGACACGGACGGGAGTGATGACTATTGGAATTTCATAGGTAGTCCAAATTGTGAAAATCTTATGGAGGACCCCATCCAGGATATGTCCAACAATGGGAGTGTCTATTCAAAAATTTGTGTAAGTCCAATCTATGATACATCCATAAAGGGAAGCACAGATCTGGATGCTTGGGAAAACCTTAGTATGGAAGAGGAGCATTCATAATTTTCATGTGATCATTCAAAATCATACCATGTAGAGCCGCACAAGGGTATCAGCTATGGAGACATTGAGAAACAGTATTGTGAAAAGTCAGATGTAATGCAGTCAGTGGAATATCAGTCTCAGCCATCTTTTTCACATATAGAGGTTCCTTATGATTTGGAGCTACTTGGGGCTTGTGCAACAAGTTATCATTTGATAAGCCCCGATGATCAGTATGATGATGTAGTCAATCTGCCTCATCATTCTGATTGGTATATCAATCCTATCCAGTCATGGATAGAAGCAGCCTGCATGAGCACATACAAGTTGGGGAAATTTTTTTATAACATTATTCATGCCTATGATCTCCCATCCATCCCACCCATCCTGAATCATCACGCAGGTTTGCATTTTTTGAATAAGGTATCCTTACTTTGGCTGGTAACCAAAGACAAGGAAATTTTTTTTTATGTTAATAAAATGCTTAGGTGGTTACATTGGATTTCTGATTACACCTAACCCTTTTTATATCATGCTTAGAGTAGGAAAATAAGATCCTTCAAAGAGAGCATTTACTTTCTGTATTTCTATATTTAGTTATAATAAAACTTTGCTTCTTTTTAGTTACATTTATGTTGTTTAAATAAATCAACTTAATGGTTCATTTGGTTTTTTATAAAACTTGTGCTACTGAGGTTTTTCTTGTCAAGTTGAGATGTTTTTACAGGGTATATAAACTAGAGATTTTGGTGTTCTCGTATCCTCTCCTTGCTTTAAAGACCAGATCGAGCACACGTCCCACAGTTGGAGCCAGAATGTTACCACCTAAGTTGTACTTAGTGGTTTTCTATCAAGTGAGCCTGGTGAACCGGACAGGGTTAACTTGTTCGGACTTTAGAGAACTTTCAGTCTTGCCTCCGGGAAGCTTTGTTGTATCATATCACATGTTCATACCCCATGGGGGAGTTGTAATAAATTTTCTAGCATGATAGTGTCTGTAAAAGACTCGGTCTCTTAGACTTCATC
>LPNX010427207.1:183708-210248 GCA_001517045.1 Pseudotsuga menziesii | reverse complement strand
TTGATGAATAATGGAGCAAATCCAAAATCAATAAATCAATGGATTCTCAACTGATTTGACTGAAATCAATCAGATCTGGAGCAGATTGACTGGATCTAACAAATCCTTGACTGAAGGAGGGGATCAAATCAGATCCAGAGTTGATCTACAGTGGTACTCATGGGGAATTGCACCCTCCCTATCTCCTCAACACGTTTTGGCTCTCCTGGATGCTCTGTGGGCCGATGTGTCAGTGTATGGGTTGATGTGTCAGCCAGATCAGGCCCCGGGTTGACAAGTAGGCTCAGTTCAGCCTCAGTTCTTCATTGATGAACTATCCGTCAGTTGATTTCATTTGATTCCATGAGGAATTGCGCCCCCCCTGGGCTAGATGGCCTGCAAATTGTATAAATCCAAGCACAACAGCCTCTTCCAAGCTAGTTAGAACTGAGATTGAGGTGCTGTTTCTCTTGTACTGTATTGTTTTTTCATTCTGGAACAAAGAAGCTTTGGAGGCAAGATCTATGGTGTAATTCTCTTCATGTGTGGATGTTGATTGTCAAATGCTTACGAGGTATAATCTGCTTTTGTTTATCATTGCTTTGCTGGTTAATTGTTGGCCTTGAAGGAAAGGGCTCCCTCCTGTTAGGGTAAGAGTTTATTCTAGTTTGATTTATGCTCTTACTGCTGCTTGTTCCAGATCTATTGGTTTTGTATTTATTTTAAGTTTAATTGCATGCTTTCCAATCATTTTTTTCGGCAGCACCTATGTTTTAACCATCTGTTTGTGCAAGGATTTTTAAGTTGCAGATGATCTCGCTGGTAGAAGAGGTTGAGCTGGTTTGAATCTTCCTCATCTTCAGTATCTTACGAATGACATAGTCCCTCGGTGTTCCACCAAAGCAAAATCCAAATCCCAACATTTCCAGGCTTCAAACACTCTTTCTCTCTCTTCCTCCTTTAAAAATTATTAAACTTTCCTCAAACTGGTTACTTTAAGGTTTGTTTTTGAATCTGATATATCTCATCAAGAAAAGCATACATAGATCTAATTATCAATATCCCTTCAAATTTCTAGATCTTAGTTCATTTTGCACATAAAGTTCAAATTCAAGAGATCTAGCTAAAATTGCCTTAGTTTCGCAAGTATTTTAGTGAAAAATTAATAGCTTGCTGTTAAGGTAGTTTCTTTTGCTGTACAATAAATTCAATATTCTGCAATATCAGTGCTTTTTAATTGGATGCACAAACAGCAATTCAAGATCCCAAGGAAATCTTGCTTTCCTTGGTTCCTTTTTGTTGGTTTAGCTAGTTTAATTTCATTATTGTTTGAGATAAAGTAGGCTGACCCAAAGGTACTCTTAAAGTGATTTTGGGCATTTTTTATTCTAACTTGGTCGCTTTCATTTAGCAGATCTGACAGAGAAGAAGGGAAGCTGTTGTCCAAAGTGGCTTTCGGAGCGCTCAAATCCCCCAGGGGTCTCGCTTTTGTCATAAAATTTGTAAAATTTTTGTATAACTTTAAAGATCTTGGCTTCAGCCTGTATAAGGACCAAGAAGGTTCTTATTTATCAGTCCTTTGATATTGTAACCGCTGTAATAAAATCACTCTTTGAATTGGCTCTTTCGAGCCCATTCTCCATCCCCCCTGGGGGGATTCACGTCGGTGCCATTTTTCGTCTTTTTTTTTGCTTATCTCTTTTCCACTAGAATTGATATGACTTGCAGGGTAGTATACTTGATCTTGTTGTTAATTCCATATTCCATATCTTATACTTTCAAAGTAATCATAATACTTACCCCACGATTTCTCGAGTGACCCGAAAGGGGAAAGAGATTCGTGGTAGGATTAATCAGAAAACCAGATTTGTGTAATTGTTTTATTTCTCATATTTTGTTTATCAGCAAATTTTAAAATTAACCTCTCCTTGATTCCCTGAAGTTAACCCCTTCTTGCGGCCGCCGATCCGTAGTTTTCCGCCATCCGATTTTTTTTTTCTCCCACTACGCATGTTGACCATATATATATGGGGTCAGAGCATGTTTTATTATCCTATTGTTATTTCCAACTGTCGTGATCTATCTCTCTCGTGTGCTGTCGTTCTCTCGAGCTCGCAAGGACCCCATTTTCGGTATCCGCATTTCCAGGTGGCTCAACCGTAGAAGCTTGGCAGTTTTCTCCTGCCAGTCACACAGTGTTTCTAGGTAGGATCTTGTCGCCTTACCCATTCCGTTCGAGCATTTTGTTATTTTTTCTACGGATAGGTTTTTCCACGGCCGTTTTCCCTTGGCCACGTCGTTTGCTTGCATATATATGGTGGGGGGGGGGCTGTATCGTAACTGTCCGTGGGGGGCATTTGTGGCCCATAAGGTAGTTTTCCCCACGGTCGTTTATTTTTCGACCCTGTGCTTAGTGTTTGGGGAGATTGGTGCAGACGGCCATTACGCTGTCTACACCAATCTGCCCTGTATGATGATGTTTTGGGCAGGAGAAGGTTTTCCGTGGCCTCTCCTTGTGGGGCTTGGACTGTTTGCCCTGCTTTTTTGTGCTACCCACATCCTTTAAACCCCAGCCATTTTTCACCGTGCTGTTCGGCCGACCCGGTTCATGAGTGGTTTTGAACCCAAGCCGGTTGAGGGTTGTATGGAAACACACGGCGTTATGTTTACCATAGGTTACTTGGGTAGTCTTTTGTTAAAGCTAATACCGCTGAAAAGGATGGAATTTTTCCCCTGTCCTTACCATGCAGAGCGATGATCATGGTGTCCACAGAGAACCTGAGGTCTCTTCATTTTAATGTAGAGTTATTTCCTACTAAAAAATTTGTTGATAGAACATTTTTGGTATTAGACAGCAGTGTTAGCTTGCACATATTTATTTCATGAAATTATTTTCCATCATGTTAAACATAGATGAAGTTAAACACTGCGCATGGTTGTCTGAATGCTTGCAACTTAGTCGAAAATGTCTTAATGATTATGATTTCATGTATGTCAGGAAGATTCCGAATTCAAAATGTCGAAGCGACAAAAGAAGAAGGCCCCTGTGGTTGAGGAAGAGCCTAATGTGGAAGTTATCACCAAAACTAAGTATATCTATGAGGGCACCAAGTGCATATCAGGTCTCGAGCCTGAGTACCAATGGGGGGAGATATATAGGGTAATCACACGCAGAGAAGTGCATGATATGAGCTTGGAGGAAGAATGCATATATGCCAATATAGAGAGATCTTCACTGATGAAGATTGCCACAAGACCAGAGCTATTCCCATGCTTTGAAGTAATTGGTTGGATTCTGTCTTGGGCAGACGTAAGCATTATGAGCCTAGAGAACATTGACAAACAAGGCTATGCTGCCTACAGCCTAGGATATGTAGCCCTGACCTACCACCTGCCAGAAGCACAAGTATTTTTTTCTGATGATTGGTTAAACAACATTAGAATGGACCTTGTTGAGACTCTTAAAAGAATGCTATTGCCTAGAAAACATTTCAGAACCAGGCCACCGGGTGAATATGTTACAGCAAGTTTAAGGACCCCATATAGGTTGATCGCCTTAATGCTTAACAGGATTTTTGTGAGAGCTCATGGCTGGTTCATCAAATTGGAGTGGATGCCAATTATTTTTTATGTTGCAACCTAGGGGACCATTTTCAACAGGGCCAACATTGTATCAAACAGTCTTTCGGCCTGCTTGGCCTCAGCTTTGGGAGGAGTATCCAAAAATAGGTCTGAATTCTACATGAGTTCCATACTTTTCGATTGTATATTATCCAATCAACCTTTCCCTGGACTAAGGTGCATCCAGGACAGGGAAAGGATGCTTGTTTATTCTGCATATAAGCCATTGTGGGCACACAAGTAGCACAGTCATTACCGAGAAGTCTGTGAACATTTCATCATGCCACTGTATACGCTCATTTTCCTGAAGGAGTGTGATTTCATGTCAGAAGAGGCACTGCAAGTAATTGAATAATTTTCAGACTATTATCTAACTGAGGATGGCCCCTACTTTAGAATGTTTGGAGGTTACAGAGCACCCTCCCTGCTACCCAAATACGCCACTGACCACATCAATCATAAAGAGGCAGTTAGGCAAGTCTTCCTAGGTGGCATAGGAAGCTTTTTGTTTGAACATAAGAAGGCTGCCTATCCCCCTTTGCCCTTTAAGTTAGGCAGTTATAAGTTCACTAGAGTGAAAAAAGCAGATGAGTTTGTAGAAGAGTTGGAAAGGCTTCATTTTGGTGAGATGCCCTTCCATAGAAATGACTCCTGCGGTAAAGTGGCGGAACACTGCAAAGAGAATAATGTCCATTTCGAATACACCCACCATTGAGATAGAGAAGAATCCGTCTTCCGTAGTGCTTTGAACATGACAGCCTTAAGGAGAAGGTTCAAAAAGAAGATCACTACAAAAGGTGGCAAGGGGCAGGATGAACAAGCTAAAGCCGATGAAGAAGCTAGAAAAAGAGATCAAGAATCCCAAAGGCTGGCCCAAGAAGTTGCGGGGTGGCTGTAGGGAGAAGAAGAATAGAAAAGAAAAGCTGCACAAGAGGCAGCTAGAAAAGCAGAGGAAGATGCAAGAAATGAAGAAGAAGAAAGGAAAAGGAAGCTTGATGAAGAGCTTCAAAAACAAGAAACAGAGATGCTAAAGCTGACGTAGACAGAGACAGAACAGTCAGCCTTTGACACAGCTGGAGGTCAGACCCAGGACATGGAGAATCCCGAGGTTCAGAACCCAGAAGTACCAACTGCTAGCACACCTGGATAGTCTATGGTCCCTACAATGAAATTGGTCGCCTTTGAACAAAAGAAAGAGGAAGAAATACCTGATTTTAACACTGTTTTGTATGATAAGGAGACAAAGAGGATAGTGAAGAGAACGGAAAGGAAGGTTGAAACAGGAGGTATTTCCGAGAAAATGATAACGGATACACCGGTTGTATTTGGAACAGACCAAGATCCAAGGTTCACCATTAGAGCCAGAGCTGCACTGATTCATGCTTCAAAAGATAATGTGGACAAAATCATGACAGACCTGGAACAATCCAAGAAGTCCTCTACTCAACTAAAAGACACATTGAGAAAGGAGAGAGAGGAAAGCAATAGGCTAAAGAGGAAATATGAGGACATGAAAAAAGAGATGAGGTCTTCAAAGGATGAATTGCAACTCCTCCAAGCAGAGAGACAAGCTAGTGAAACTGCACAAGAGTGTCTAGAGAAAATGCAGCAAGAGTATCAAGAGCTAAGGGTGGAGAAGGAACAGCTGCTAGGAAAGATAGAAGACTCAGAGCTGCAAAAGACCACCCTGGAGGCAAGTGAGAAGCAAGCTCAAGAACAAGAGAGGAAGCTTCAAGAGCAGATCACTTCTCTAACAATGGCTTTGGAGGAAGCAAGAGAGCAGGAAGTTAACCTCCAATCTTTCAAGGAGCATGTGCTGGCACAAAAGGCCAATATGCTTCAGCTGCAAACCGCCATAGAAGAAGAGAGATGCAAAGCTTTGCAAATAGATGGACAATTAGAGGAAATTCTGGAGACTTCCTCTTATTTTGTTGATAGGTCTCAAGACGTCATGGAAGTCCTGACAGCAAGAATGACAAGGTTGGAGAATAATGAAGAAACTCCTACAGAGCTGCCCTCGAAAGATTGACTGGCCCTTCAACAGGATTACAACTTATTAGAGTTTTCTATAAACACAGCAGAAGACTTCAAAAAGGCTGTGAGAAAGACTAAATAAGCATGCACAAAATTTTTCAGAAGGCTCCTGATTACATATAACCGGTGCCAAGTAGAAGCGGAGCAGAGGCTTGATGTTTTTCCAGACCACAACTCATTTGTGGAGATTTTGCAGAAGATGTATCAAGATGAAGAAGCAAAAATGCAGTGTTAGAATAATCAAACCCATAGTATTACCCACTTAGACATTAATTCATTTATTTTTGTCTTATTTTCCTAGTCCATGAGTCCCACCATGTGCAAGTTGCTAATTGCCTATCCATAGAGGTCAAACTTGCCATTATTGACTCATGTAGCGCTTGGGAAAGCCTTAAGAATCAAATCTGCTTTATTTCTGGCCTCCTAGGCGCCTATCTGCTTTTTCTGCTTTATGCCCTGCTTTTTCAGTGTTTTAAGGCACATAGGAAAGCATGACTAGGTGAGGTGAACCTGTTTTATTCCCCTTTCATCCTCCACTCTTTCCTCCATGCAAAAGCATGTATGAGCTACCATTTGACCACTCTTTAGCTTGCCTATGCGCCCTTGCTAATTCGTGGGCTCCATGATATATTTGGGATCAGATTTTTACACCTATGGGGGATTTGCCTATTTTGGGTAAGCCTGCTTTATGCTAGTTTTGGATGCTTCCTTATGCATTCGATTTCCTCATGTATTCTATATATTCAGAAGCCTATGTTATTACAGGTTTGGCTATTGTACACTCAGTTAATATAATTTTGTGTCACAACTCCATATTCAGTCTCCATTGTTGATAATTTTGCATGATCAATTGTTAATTGTTGTGGGTGACATTAATCTACTGCAGGCCTGAATTTCTACATGGTATCAGAGCCATTGTAGGTTGTTACTCTCCTTCAAAAATTGTTTTGCAGGTTTGACATCAAGACTGGGAGCCTTCTACTGACAGCCGGTACAGATTTTCTAAAGCTATGGATCAGTCACAGAAAACTATCTTGACTCCTTTCAACTATTTTGAATGGAAAGCAGAGATGGAGATATTGTTGAGAGTGAAAGGCCTCTACAGGGTGACTATGGCTACAGAAGCAGAGCCCAATGCTGCTGCAGAGAAGATTAAATGGCACAATCGGAGAGATGAGGCTTATGGCCTCCTATGTCTCAGTATTTCCCGAGACCTCCTTTTCCATCTCGATGGATTAACTTCACCGGATCAAGTACGGGAGAAGCTATGTGATCTTTTTGGAAAGACAGATGAGATGAGGGGACATCAGATCGAGAATGAGCTGATTTCTCTGAGTCCCAGTAGCTTTGAATCCCTGCTATATTTCTCCAAGTTCAAAGCGCTAGTGTTGCAGCTAAAGCAGTGTGGTATTGAAAAGAAAGATGATCAGCTCGTGTTGGCCATCCTCTCGAAGCTAGGGCCTGATTACTCAGTCTTTGTTTCTACCTTCTATGCTACAAAACTCACAGCTCGAACCTGGAAGATGCCTAGCCTTGCAGATTTCATGGAATCTCTCACACAGGAACAAGACAAGCTGGTGATGATGGGCACCATCAAACCTTCCAAAGACCAAGCTCTGGTTGCTGGAGATTCGAGGGTGGATTCAAAAAGCAAAAAGAAAGCTAAAAAGCCACCTGAACAAAAGAGAGACAAGAAGCAGTCTCCAGAGGATCAACAAGGTCCCAAGAAAAATACCCAGAAGAAGAAAAACAAAGGTGATATGAACAAGTGCTCATACTGTTCGAAGGGCAATCATACTGAAAGCTCTTGTATGAAAAAGCAGATAGATATGCTAACTCAACTACTGGAGAAGAATGGAATCTCCCTTCCAGAAAGCTCAAAGAAGAGAGAAGGAGGATCAAGTTTTGATGAGAGAGAGAGAGTTCATGCTCTAGTTGCTGGCACATCAAGCTCACCCAGTTTTATCATTGATTCTGGAGCTTCAAGACACATGGTTTCGACTAAGGAGGCCTTCTCCTCACTGGACAAGTCGAAAGGACCATCTATTGTACTGGGAGATGACTCTCTCACTGAAAGTTTAGGAAAAGGAAGAATAGATCTTGATCATGGGTAGTTCAACAATGTACTGTATGTCCCTGGTATCACCTCCAACCTTCTATCCGTGTACCAGATGACCCACATCGGGTCTCCTAAGAAAGTCATATTCTCCCCCGATGATGTTGAGATCACAGAAATCTCAACTGGTAGAGTCATTGCAAAAGGAGTTGCAAATCATGCTAAGAAGGTATACATGTTCTCACACTTCCTGCCTTACTCAAACCCCTCTGCTCTTCTTATCCATGCTAATGAAGCTAGCAAGCTATGGCATGAAATATTTGGCCATCTAAACTACAAGTATCTGTCTGATCTTAGTGAGAAAGAAATGGTCATAGGGTTGCCCAAGATAAAATTTTCCAAAGGAGTCTGCCAAGGTTGTATCCTAGGAAAACACCCAGAGCACAAATTTGAGAAAGCCAGCCATGAGAGAACCTCTGCACCCCTCGAGCTGATTCACAGTGATGTTACTGGCCCATTCCCTCATATGTCCATGAGTCAGGACAAATATGCACTGACCTTTATTGATGATTTTTCCAGGTATTGTTGGGTTCACTTCATGAAACACAAGTCATAAGTTTTTGGCCTATTCAAAGTCTTCAAGGCTTTGGTTGAAAATCAGTGTGGAAGAAAACTCAAAGCACTCAGATCTGACAATGGTGGTGAGTATGTCAAGACTAAGTTTATTAACTATTGTGCAGATGCAGCATTCTATCCCCCACACACCACAGCAAAATGGTGTTGCAGAAAGGAAGAACAGATCACTGAAGGAGATGGCAATATGCATGATGGAGGCCAAAACTTTGCCACCAAAGTACTGGGCCAAAGCTATCAAATGTGCAGCCTATATTCAGAATAGGGTGCCTCACAAACAGCTTGATGGCATAACTTCCTTTGAAGCATGGAGTGGGCACAAGCCAGATGTGACCCATTTCAGAATTTTTGGCTCAAAGGCATGGGCCAGGATTCCTACAGAGAAGAGGAAGGCTTTGCAGACCCAAAGCCAAGAGTGTCTTTTTGTGGGATACTCTGAAGATTCAAAAGGGTACAAGTTGATAAACTTGACCACAAACAAAGCCTTTATTGAAGGGTGTGTTCAGTTTGAAGAAGAACCCCTTGCAGCAGTGGAAGTTGGTGAAGCCTCTTCACCACCTGAACCTCAAGAAGTAAGTAAAGAGTTTGTTGAACATGCTGATTCTGATTTGTCTGATGGATATGAGTTTATTGCAGACCCAAACAGCCCCACAAGGCCTAAATGGGCAGCCAAGACACTACATGCAGCAGGTGAACTGGCTGGGGATCCCAATGATCCAAGAAGGACAAGATCACAATTTGAGAGTGGTTTGTGCATGAAGGATCCTTTGTTTGCTGAAAAATGCTATTTGATGGTGGAGTCTGATCCTCAAACATATGAAGAAGCAGCAGGAGATCCAAGATGGCAAGCTGCCATGGAAGATGAGTTCAACTCGCTACAGAAAAGCAACACATGGGAGCTAGTGGATCTTCCTCCAGGAAGAAAGTTAGTCCAGTGTAAGTGGGTCTATAAGACCAAGTTTGCTGCTGATGGTTCACCACTGAAGTACAAGGCTATATTGGTAGCTAATGGCTACTCACAGGTTCATGGCATCGATTACAATGAGACTTTTGCCCCAGTGGCAAAGATGGATTCCATCAGGCTAGCCTTAGCCATTGCAGCCTCAAGGCAATGGGAGGTACATCATATGGATGTAAAGTGTGCCTTCCTGAATGGAGAACTCACTGAGGAGATATATATGCAGCAGCCCCAAGGTTTTTCTACTGACCATTCTCTTGTGTGCAGGTTGAGAAAGTCATTGTATGGGCTAAAGCAAGCCCTCAGGGCTTGGTATGCCAAGATAGATAGCTTCTTGCTATCTCTGAATTTTGTTCGGTGCAAATCTGATTTGAATGTCTATTTGAAGGTAGTTAATGGTTCATTAATGACCATTGTGTTATATGTTGATGACCTCCTCATTACAGGAAGCTCACAAGCTGAGATTGCTTCCCTAAAAGGAGCTATGAACCAAGCCTTCTCCATGACAGATTTGGGGCTCTTAAGTCAATTTCTGGGGCTTGAGATCTCTCAAACCAAAGCTGGAATCAAGGTGCACCAGTCCAAATATGCATTGGATTTGCTGATCAAATTCAGAATGCAAGATTGCAAAGAAAGCAAAACTCCTTTCCTTTTAGGAGTGAAGCTGGAGGAAGATGATTCTCCACCGATGGTAAACAATACTTTGTATAGACAATTGATTGGATGTTTATTGTATTTTACACATACTCGACCTGATCTTTGTTATGCAGTAAGTGTTGCCTCTAGATATATGGATCAGCCTCATGAGATCCATTGGAAAGCAGGAAAGAGGATCCTAAGCTTTGTTCAGGGAACAAGGACCCATGGGATTTTCTATAAAGCCAATTCTTACCTTGAGTTAATTGGTTTTACTGACAGTGATTGGGCAGGTGATAGCACAAACAGGAAGTCCACTTCAGGTTATGTGTTCATGCTTGCAGAAGGGCCAATCAGCTGGTCAAGCAAGAAACAGAGTGCCATTGCACTCTCATCTACAGAAGCTGAGTACAGAGGAGTTGTCAATGCAGCAACTCAGTGTTTATGGTTCCAGGGTTTACTTGGAGAGTGTGGTTTCGAACCTGAGCACTCAACTACCATCTACTGTGATAACCAGAGTACCATTCGAATTTGCAAGGATCCAGTTTAGAAGCAGAGAACCAGACACATTGATATTCACATGCACTACATCAGAGAGCTTGTGCATGATGGCACCATTCATTTACTCTTCTGCTCATCTTCAGAACAAGTAGCTGACATCTTCACAAAATCATTTTGTGAGAAGACCTTCAGCAATCTCAAATCACTGCTGGGGATTGCTGATCATGCTGTCAAAGCATGAGTGGAGACAAGATTCTACAATTTTGTTTTACAGTTTTACAGTCCATGTTTAAGGGAGGATTTTCCCAAGTTGGTTTTGCCTCTTTCCTTGGTTGTATGGACTTGCAGTATGTAAAAGGGTGACTAAGCCTTGTTGCTAGGCCCTATATTTTTGATTTATTACTCATAAAGTCAGGCTTAAGGGGGGGTGTTAGAATAATCAAACCCATAGTATTACCCACTTAGACATTAATTCATTTATTTTTGTCTTATTTTCCTAGTCCATGAGTCCCACCATGTGCAAGTTGCTAATTGCCTATCCATAGAGGTCAAACTTGCCATTATTGATTCATGTAGCGCTTGGGAAAGCCTTAGGAATCAAATCTGCTTTATTCCTGGCCTCCTAGGTGCCTATCTGCTTTTTCTGCTTTATGCCCTGCTTTTTCAGTGTTTTAAGGCACATAGGAAAGCATGACTAGGTGAGGTGAACCTGTTTTATTCCCCTTTCATCCTCCACTCTTTCCTCCATGAAAAAGCATGTATGAGATGCCATTTGACCACTCTTTATCTTTCCTATGTGCCCTTGCTAATTCGTGGGCTCCATGATAGATTTGGGATTAGATTTTTACACCTATGGGGGATTTGCCTATTTTGGGTAAGCCTGCTTTATGCTAGTTTTGGATGCTTCCTTATGCATTCGATTTCCTCATGTATTCTATATATTCAGAAGCCTATGTTATTACAGGTTTGGCTATTGTACACTCAGTTAATATAATTTTGTGTTACAGCTCCATATTCAGTCTCCATTGTTGATAATTTTGCATGATCAATTGTTAATTGTTGTGGGTGAAATTAATCTACTGCAGGCCTGAATTTCTACATGCAGCACATTAAGGCCATTGATGACCAGATCCTAAGGAGTGAAGTAGATCATTCTTCCATTAGTGTGTAGCTATTGGAGGATCAGCTTCGTCTAAGTGCGGCTAGAATTGAGGCCATCAAGAACCAAGCTGCAAAGTTTGATATAAACATTCAATTTTTGGAACCTTGTGCATTTTAAGGCATGAATTCTGAGTCTTTGGCATGGAAGAAATTTTTGAATACTCAAGTGGGGCCCTCCTCGTGAAGGATTGTTCACCTTTTGTAATATGTAACGATTTTGTAAACATTTGAGGAAAGTGAAATATTGAGAGGTGAAGAGTTGGGAAGCCCAAAGGTTATTTGTGGGCAGCCCAACAGTCTCACCCCTTTTGTATAAATATAGAAGAGTTGGAAGAAATAGGGGCTTTTTCCTAGTTAGACAAGAAAAAGAATGTTGTAAGAAGAACTACTTTTTCTTGTAAAAAAGAATTATTGTTTGCCTATTGGATAAAGTTTGGTGGGACGTTGAAATGCTGTGCTATGGATTGGTGAAAGATGAACTATTTCGTTTTTCAGTTTTTTGTCCATTAACTGTGAGATTGTTCTAACTCTTATGGCCTATGTCTTTGTTTGAATGATTTCTGGTTTATTCTGTGAAGTTACCACCATGAGTAATGAATGCTGTTCATAAAACAATTGGCTATCTGATTGTCCAAATATCTTTAATTGGTCATGTGTTGTAGGAAGGAATATCAGCTATCTGTAATTTCTCTTTATAATGCATGCACAATATACATTACTCATAAATAAGTTACAATTTGGCTCCTCGGGGATAGATAGATTGATAGAAAGATAGATTTAATTTATTGCTGCATATGTGATTTAGATGCTTGCGAGTCCTAAGACGAGAGGTAAGAACCTGCACATCACATTGTGACTACTCCTTGCATCCTTTATCACCCTACATTGTTAAATAGGAACGTGCATTTCATATTTTAAGTCAAAATACAAAAATATACGATGGACCGGGCCACAACCGGTAAACCCTTTTGTTACTTGACCTACGGTAGTCGGATCGCAAATTGGATGGATTCCCTATACCAAACAGTCATGGGCTAGTTGGGAACGTTGACTGGGGAGAATACCTTGTTGTTGTTGCCTGCGAATTCCCAGTACTCAATAGTTTCTGGTGCTAGAAGGAGGGCCGCCAGTGCATGGCTGGCCGTGGAAACCTATTTTCCCAAAGATTACCCCACCAGCAGATATTTGGAAGCTTTTGACCTGACCCAAGTAATTACAGGTTTTGGTTCTACCTTTGAAGCAAGTAAGCCTAGTTTCATTGTACGGTGTTTCTTTCTCGGACTCCTGTTCATTCACCTTGATCGTGGCTGGAGTTATTGTGAATCAGCCCAACCCATTGCCAGCTTGGAAAGCTAGATCACCCTTGAACCTAACACCTCCCCTGCATAACCTACCTCAAGCTTTTGAAAAGCTGCTACCAAAGTTTGATCCTGATGAAAGGATTGTTGTAGATGACCACTTACAGAGTTTCTATTTAGCAATAGAAGGGCTAAGGGTTGGGGAGTATGAGGATGTTGTCTATAGATTATTCTCGCATACCCTTAAAGGGGTAGCAACATCCTGGTATTTCAGTTTTCCTGCAAACTCTATTCCTAATTGGGACACCTTCGAAAGGATTTTGAAAAGTAAATACGCATCCCAAAAGACACATGCCTCACTAATGAAAGGTCTTGTTTAAAAAAAAAAATAGAAAGATGAGAAGGTACATCATTTTACTCAAAAGTTTTCAACATACTTAAAGAACTTTTCTGAAATTGACAGACCCTCAGACAAAGTCTTAATTGAATACTATACCTCAGCCCTAGGACTTGAGCTAGCCATGTTTGCCAAAATGAATGCTCGATCTACTTTGGCAGAGACTTATGAAGAAGTAGAAAGGGTAGAGTCTAAAAAGGAAAGTATAGAAGACTATCCCAAGCAACCTGAAGAAAGAACCATCGAGAGAAGAGCCTTATTGCTGTCTAAACCTAAAGAGGAAAAATCACATGATTTTGAGGGAATGCCGAAAATGATTCAGAAACTATCCAACCGAATAATAGATCTGGAGAAAGAAAGGGAAGTTTGGAAAACTTATAAACCCCACTACCAAAAAGGGGAGAATAGCAACCAATTGAAAATCCCTCCACCAAATTCAGCATCAATGAATATAACAGAGGCAGGGGGGACAATTTCTGCACTTTTCACCAACAGCCTCATTCTGAAAAGAAGTGTCCTCAATGGTTAAATTCAATGACATTGGTTATGAATTAGCTGCTAGACTCTAAATTTACTAAGGACAGTGATAAAGAGGATAAGAAAAACCAGACCATAGAGAAACAAGATAATGATACCATGTTTTCATGGGATGGTGTCTCACTTTTTGACACTGAAGAGAGTGCTCTTAAATCTGAATACACACCTACAACAATGAAGGACATGGATTTAACACTTTCAAAGATCAAAAAGTTGCAAGAGAATGTCAGGAAAAAACCAAAGAAAAATGTTGAGGACAAAGTGCCCAAAATTACCATTGTCAGCCAAGATTTGGAGCAAATCAACAAGCCTGCTAAGCCTATGAAAGAACATGTAGGTGTTAATAAAGAAAATACTGAAAGGCCTGAAGAACCAAAGGAAGAGATACCCACCAAAAACCAACCTGTGGAAGAGAATGTTGAATCAATTGGGGAAAAGAAAACTAGAACCCCACCTTTCCTTTTGACTCTAGAAATGCTAGATCATAATGTACATAATTGCTTGGTAGATTCTAGATAGTCGGTAAATGTTATGCCACTGGAAGTCTGCAAAAAAATTAATGGGCAGCCAAAACCTACTTTTTGGGATGTCACTCAACTAGACAAGACTACTGTCAAAGTAGTGGGGGAAATGGAGAATGTTCTGATTCGATTGTCTGCAAATAAAAAGATATGTCAGTACGTTGATATTGTAGTAGCAAACATACCTGATGGCTATGGACTGATTTTGAATCGAGATTGGTCAGCAAGACTAAATGGGTATTTTGCTTCAGATTGGTCACACTTGTGGTTGCCTCAGAAGGGAAGTCTAAACCAAATTAAGATATTAAGAGAGCCCCACATGAAGCACAATGTTACACAATTGGAGGAAGGTAATGAATCTACTAATTCTATCCTGGGAAATTATCTAATAGAGCTTAAGCTAAGATATCATGCCTCAGGAAAGGCCAGTTCTATGATTGACACTCAGCCTGAGCTCCTTCAACTTCCTCAGGCTAAAAAGGATGACTATAGACCAGTAGACATGATTTTGATTTCAAAAATAGTGCAGCTAGACCATGGTTAGGTATCTCATGTCTACAATCTAGCCCACCCCTTGACTCACCAGGTTAGAAGATTCTCAGGAGTGGGCACTTTTTCATTTCTTTTGCTTTAATGATTCTGTACATAAATAAATTGTTACTATTTTCTTTTGATTTATTGCTTGATGCTGTCTTCTCTTATTTCACTGCTTTGTTATTAGTTCTTTTTGGTTTTGAATAAAGAGGCAAACTTTTGGTTGCAATGGAAACATTAGGGTTCTTAATTATATGAAATATTGAGCAAAAGACTGTGCTTTAAAACATAGAATGTCTTCTAGTAGCAGTGTTCCTAATTGGCCATGTATTCATTGAATTCTTACTTAAACCCTGTAAATAACTCAGAATTAAGAGGTCTGGAATACTATTTCGAGGCTCTATCCATTCCACATCTAAAATGTCCAAGGGAGTGACAGGAAAGGACCCACGGAAAGGAAGCAAGGTAAACAGTATATCATATACAAATGATCCCATGCCATGACTTTAGAAAATCTAAAAAATATCAAGAGTCAAAACTCCTTAAAGAAACAATACATATCAAACCAAAGTATCAAAAGCATGAATCTCAAATTGCCAAAAGTTCCTCTCCGTCCGTGAGATGAAAAGAAAATTCTTCTCTCACACAAAAGGACACTATGGATAGAGGAGCTTGAATAAAATTCAGAAAGAAAGGAAAATGGAGGACTCACAAGAACTAAAGCTCAAAGGGGACAAAAGTGCAGTTGGAACGGGAAAGAGGAACAAAGGGATAGTGCTGTTTACTATGTGTTACAATCCTGTGGTGTCTAGGCTAGAAACTACCTAAGGACGGGTAAAATAAATCTCACTTATTAGGCCTCAAAAGAGTTATTCAGACTTGCAAATATATTTGATGTTACCTTTTCCCAATGAATGAACTGCTTCTCAATGATGTAAATGCATGGGTTGGCCATCCTAGGAATACAAGCATCTAGAAGAGTTCAGTTTTGAGCTAGACAATTTTTTAACTAGAGAGGAGTTAAGTTAGAAATGTGGGATTCACCAGGTAGTCGCCAATTGTTGCAGCTGCAACATTTTCCAAAAATTCAAAAAATTTTGGGACCCTCCTTTTGCTTATATTAGTTTGATTTGCTTCTCTGATTTGGCTTAATGATTCTTCACAAAAGTTTTTCCTGATGCTTGAAACGATCCACTGCTTGTTTTTTATTTATCACTACCTTCTAAAGTGTTTTCAAGTTTGTGAGTTGGAAGAGTATTTGCTTGCAACCCCATCGTTGCAGAAGAATAATCGGCTGTGGCTTCGTTATTCTTCTCCGATGTATTTGGCTCAATAAGCTGTTTTTTTGGTTTCGAAGTCGGAACATGTTATTATTTTGGTCTCCGTAGTTGCGGATGGCAGATTGCAAAGTCTCTCAAGTTTCTCTTTGACTTTTTAGACCTCACGCTGTTATTTTCACCACTCCTTAAGTTTTGGGTTTCCACCGTTGCGGCTGCAGAAAGCACTAGCCTTTCGGTCTTTTAGTGATTTTATTTTCCGATGTATACCTTGCCTATTGCAGGCGTGATGTCCTTTATATCTCTGCCATTGCGGCTCCCTTTTCCACTATCACTACGATGATTAGTCTTGCGAAGTTCCGATGCGGATGTCTCGGCGGATATATTATTGTTTTTGCCACCCGACGTTGCGGGAGGAACTATTCTTGCGGCCGCTGATCCGTAGTTTTTCGCCATCCGATTTTTTTTTCTCCCACTACGCATGTTGACTATATATATATATGGGGTCAGAGCATGTTTTATTATCCTATTGTTATTTCCAACTGTCGTGATTTGTCACTTTTGTGTGCTGTCGTTCTCTTGAGCTCGCAAGGACCCCGTTGTCGGTACCTGCGTTTCTAGGTGGCTCAACCGTAGAAGCTTGGCAGTTTTCTCTCGTCGATCACACAGTGTTGCCAGGTAGGATCTTGTCACCTTACCCATTCCGTTTGAGCATTTTTTTATTTTTTCTACAGATAGGTTTTTCCACGGCCATTTTCCCTTGGCCACGTCGTTTGCTTGCATATATATGGTGGGGGGGAATGTATCGTAACTGTCCGTGGGGGGTGTTTTTTGCCCACAAGGTAGTTTTCCCCATGGTCATTTAATTTTCGACCCTGCATTTAGTATTTGGGGAGATTGGTGCAGATGGATGTTACGCTATTTGCACCAGTCTGCCTTGTATGATGATGTTTCGGGCATGAAGAGAAGGTTTTCCATGGCCTCTCCCTGTGGGGCTTGGACTGTTTGCCCCACTTTTTTGTGCTACCCACATCCTTTAAACCCCAGCCATTTTTCACCGTGCTGTTCGGCCGACCCGATTCACAAGTGGTTTCGAACCCGAGCCGGTTGAGGGTTGTATAGCAACACATGACGTTATGTTGACCATAGGTTATTTGGGTAGTGTTTCGTTAAAGCTAATACCGCTGAAAAGGCTTGAATTTTTCCCCTGTCCTTACTGTGCAGAGTGATGATCATGGTGTCCATAGAGAACCTGAGGTCTCTTCATTTTAATGTAGAGTTATTTCCTACTAAAACATTTGTTGATAGAACTGTTTTGGTATTAGACAGCAGTGTTAGCTTGCACATATTTACTTCATGAAATTATTTTCCATCATGTTAAACATAGATGAAGTTAAACACTGCGCATGGTTGTCTCAATGCTTGAAACTTAGTCGGAAATGTATTAATGATTATGATTTCATATATGATAGGAAGATTCCGAATTCAAAATGTCGAAGCGACAAAAGAAGAAGGCCCCTGTGGTTGAGGAAGAGCACGATGTGGAAGTTATCACCAAAACTGAGTATATCTATGAGGACACCAAGTGCATAGCGGGTTTCAAGCCTGAGTACCAATGGGGGGAGATATATAGGTTAATCACACATAGAGAAGTGCCTAATATGGGATTGGAGGAAGAAGGCATATATGCCAATATAGAGAGATCTTCACTAATGAAGATTGCCACAAGACCAGAGCTATTTCCATGCTCTGAAGTAATTGGTTGGATTCTGCCTCGGGAAGACGTAACCACTATGATCCTAGAGAACATTGACAAACAAGGCTATGCTACCTACAACCCAGGATATGTAGCCCTGGCCTACCACCTGCCGGAAGCACAATTTTTTTTGTTTGATGATTGGTTAAACAACATTAGAATGGACCTTGTCGAGACTCTTAAAAGAATGTTGTTGCCTGGAAAACATTTCAGAACCAGGCCAATAGGTGAATATTATACAGCGAGTTTAAGGACCCCATATAGATTCATCTCCTTAATGCTTAATAGGATTTTTGGGAGAGCTCATGGTAGGTTCTTCAAATTGGAGTAGATGCCAATTATTTTTTATGTTGCAACCCAGGGGACCATTTTCAACTGGGCCAACATAGTATCAAACAGTCTTTCGGCCTGCTTGGCCTCAGCTTTGGGAAGAGTATCCCAAAAGAGGTCTGAATTCTACATGAGTTCCATACTTGTCGATTGTATATTGTGCAATCAACCTTTCCCTGGACTAAGGTGCATCTGGGATAGGGAGAGGATGCTTGTTTACCAGGAAGTCTGTGAACATTTCATCATGCCACTGTATATGCTCATTTTCCTGAAGGAGTGTGATTGCATGTCAGAAGAGGCGCTACAAGTAATTGAAGAATATGCAGACTATTATCTGACTGAGGATGGCTTCTACTTTAGAATGTTTGGAGGTTCCAGAGCACCCTCCCTGCTACCCAAATACGCCACTGACTACATCATTCATAAAGAGGCAGTTAGGCAAGTCTTCCTAGATGGCATAGGAAGCTTTTTGTTTTAACATAAGAAGGCTTCCTATCCCCCTTTTCCCTTTAAGTTAGGCAGTTATAAGTTCACCAGAGTGAAAAAAGAAGATGAGTTTGTAGAAGAGTTGGAAAGGTTTCATTTTGATGAGATGCCCTTCCATAGAAATGACTCCCGCGGTAAAGTGGTGGAACATTGCAAAGAGAATAATGTCCATTTCGAATACACCCACCATTGGGATAGAGAAGAATCCATCTTCCATAGTGCTTTGAACATCATAGCCTTAAGGAGAAGGTTCAAAAAGAATATCACTACAAAAGGTGGGAAGGGGTAGGATGAACAAGCTAAATTCGATGAAGAAGCCAGAAAAAGAGATCAAGAATCCCAAAGGCTGGCCCAAGAAGCTGTGGGGTGGCTGCAGGGAGAAGAAGAAGAGAAAAGAAAAGCTACACAAGAGGCAGCTAGAAAAGCAGAGGAAGATGCGAGAAATGAAGAAGAAGAAAGGAAAAGGAAGCTTGATGAAGAGCTTCACAAACAAGAAGCAGAGAGGCTAAAGCTGATGCAGACAGAGACAGAATAGTTAGCCTCTGACATAGCTGAAGGTCAGACCCAGGACATGGAGAAACCTGAGTTTTAGAACCCAGAAGTACCAACTGCTAGCACACCTGGACAGTTTGTGGTCCCTACACTGAAACTGGTCCCCTTTGAACAAAAGAAAGGGGAAGAAATACTTGATTTTAACACTGTTTTGTATGACAAGGAGACAAAGAGGATAGTGAAGAGAACGAAAAGGAAGGTTGAAACAGGAGGTCTGTCCAGGAAAATGATAACGGATATGCCCATTGTATTTGGAACAGACCGAGATCCAAGATTCACCATTAGAGCCGGAGCTGCACTGATTCATGCTTCGGAAGATAATGTGGACAAAATCATGACAGACCTGGAGCAATCCAAGAAGTCCTCTGCTCAACTGAAAGACACATTGAGAAAGGAAAGAGAGGAAAGCAATAGGCTAAAGAGGAAATATGAGGACATGAAAAAAGAGATGAGGTATTCAAAGGATGAACTGCAGCTCCTCCAAGCAAAGAGACAATCTAGTGAAATTGCACAAGAGTGTCTGGAGAGAGTGCAGCAAGAGTATCAAGAGATAAGGGTGGAGAAGGAACAACTGCTGGGAAAGATAGAAGACTTAGAGCTGCAAAAGACCACCCTGGAGGCAAGTGAGAAGCAAGCACAAGAACAAGAGAGGAAGCTTCAAGAGTAGATCACTTATCTAACAATGGATTTGGAGGAAGCAAGAGAGCAGCAAGTTAACCTCCAACCTTTCAAGGAGCATGTGCTGGCACAAAAGGCCAAGATGCTTCAGCTGCAAACCGCCATAGAAGAAGAGAGATGCAAAGTTTTGCAAATAGATGGCCGATTAGAGGAAATTCTGGAGACTTCCTCTTATTTTGTTGATAGGTCTCAGGACGTCATGGAATTCCTGACAGAAAGAATGACAAGGTTGGAAAATAATGAAGAAACTCTTGCAGAGCTTCACTCGAAAGATCGACAGGCCCTTCAGCAAGATTACGACTTATTAGAGTTTGCTATAAACACAGTAGAAGACTTCAAAAAGGCTATGAGAAAGACTAAAGGAGCATGCATAGAATTTTTCAGAAGGCTCCTGATTACATATAAGAGATGCCAAGTAGAAGCGGAGTAGAGGCTTAATGTTTTTCCAGACCACAACTCATTTGTGGAGATTTTGCAGAATAGATATCAAGATGAAGAAGAAAAAATGCAGCACATTAAGGCCATTAGTGACCAGATCCTAAGGAATGAAGTAGATCATTCCGCCATCAGTGTGTATCTATTGGAGGATCAGATTCGTCTGAGTGCAGCCAGAATTGAGGCCATCAAGAACCAAGCTACAAAGTTTGAGATAAACATTCAATTTTTGGAACCTTGTGCATTTGAAGGCATCGCTTCTGGGGCTTTGATGTGGAAGAAATTTTTGAATACTCAAGTGGTGCCCTCCTCATGAAGGATTGTTCACCTTTTGTAATATGTAACGATTTTGTAAACATTTGACTAAAGTGAAATGTTGGGAGGTGAAGAGTTGGGAAGCCCAAAGGTTATTTGTGGGAAGCCAAACAGTCTCACCCCTTTTGTATAAATATAGAAGACTTAGAAGAAATAGGGGCTTTTTCCCAGTTAGACAAGAAAAAGAATGTTGTAAGAAGAACTAATTTTTCTTGCAATAAAGGATTATTGTTTGCCTGTTTGATAAAGTTTGGTGGGACGTTCAAATGCTGTGATATGGATTGGTGAAAGATGAACTATTTCGTTTTTTAGTTTTTTGTCCATTAACTGTGAGATCGTTCTAACTCTTATGGCCTATGTCTTTGTTTGAATGATTTCTGGTTTATTCTATGAAGTTACCACCATGAGTAATGAATGTTGTTCATAAAACAATTGGCTATCTGATTGTCTAAATATATTTAATCATTCATGTGTTGTAGGAAGGAATATTATCTATCTGTAATTTCTCTTTATAATACATGCACAGTATACATTACTCGTAAATAAGTTACAATTTGGATCCAGGGGGATAGATAGATTTATAGATAGATAGATTTACTTTATTGCTGCATATGTGATTTAGATGCTTGTGAGTCCTAAGATGAGAGGTAAGAACCTATGCATCACATTGTGACTACTCCTTGCATTCTTTATCACCCCGCATTGTTAAATAGGCACGTGGATTTCATATTTTAAGTCAAAATACAAAAATATACAGTGGACCAGGTCGCAACCGGTAAACCCTTTTGTTACTTGACCTACGGTAGCTGGACCGCAAACCGGACAGATTCCCTACACCAAACAGTCATGGGCTAGTTGGGAACATTGACTGGGGAGAATCCCTTGTTGTTTTTGCCTACGAATTGCTAGGCCTCAACAGGTTGATTACTGCATAATTGTCTAGTGCCCATTCAATTCCTAGCAAGGCTGGATAGGGGTTGCTATCATCAATTATTTCAATGACTTCAAAATCTGCTAAGGTACTGAATCCATCAATGTCCACTGGTACACTAGGGAATCTTCCCAAGGGCACAATCTTCTGCGGATTGGCTAATCTCAGTTGTATAGGGGACCATTCAAGTGTAGGTTTTCCCATTTGTTCCCATGTTTGCTTAGTTAGGAAATTCACTTCTATTCCCCGGTCTAAAATGATATCAGTCGTGTCATAATCTCCTATCTGAGCATGCAATTTAATTTCTCTTCCAGTCCTTCTAACTCTATCAATAGTTTTTCCTCTATCAGAGCTTCGCTGAGGTTCACAAGATGCAATAAATTTCTGTAACTCATTCAAAGCATTCTGATTTCTTAATAGCTTCATACAATTCTGTAAAAATGATGTTAGTGTACTTACTTGAGTGGGCGAAGCATCTTGGAACTGTAACTGTTGTTGATGCTGTTGCGCAGGTGCTATTGATGTGCTCAGATCAACAAAGTCTTTTTTAGCTTCCATAAATGTTCCTTTTTCTCTTCCAACATCGAAGGCTGGTATTTTCTCGGGGGTCTTGCAGACCCAAGCCTCATCAGGCTATTTTCCCTTATTCTACATCTGCGTCGTAGCTCCACTCCTTGTAACAACATTAATGGCTAGGATAGGTCTTTTCTCTACAGCAATCATCTGAACATTCTGGGTAGGAGCGCCATTTATTTCTTGTATTTTAGCTATCAACTGTGGGCATTTCTCAATCACATGATCGACTGCTCTGCAGTATCGACATGTCATAGTTGGGTTCTGACAATCTCTAGCTACATGTCCTGTCTGATTACAGTTATAGCAAATAACCTGGCCTCGACCCTTCCAGGCATACCACCACGACCACGGCCTCTGAAACTACCTCAACCATGGTAACCATATCCATCATTGCCTTATGCATCATTTTGCACCTGATAAGCATCATAGGTTCGCTCTCTCATGAGGTCAAAGCTACGACATTCCTCTTCGTTGTGTCCAACTGACTTACAACTTACAGTAGGGATTCTTAGGTACTTGAACATATCTCTGCAGTAGATAGAAATCTTCAAGTCGGTGCTGGCTAGTTGTTCTACAGATCTCACAATATAGAACATTAGGGTTAAACAGGTTTGGTGCACTAGTATTCAGATAATCTCTTAATGCAGGACACTGTTCTTTGTCATGACCTTCTGTCTTACATAGTGTACACCAAACCTATTCTCGAATAGATTTTCCCTTTTTCATGTCGCAAAGCTCCAAAGCCATTTCTGCTAACTGTGCCTGTATCTGGGCTATGCCAGAATTATCTCCGACAGGAGCTGTTTCAAGTTTCATAGCAATTTCCAACGCCTCTTGCTAATCAACAACCTTCTGTTGCATAAGTGGGGTCCTGATATGAGGCAATAGTGCTGCAATGAACCATTCTTTGTGCTGTTCTAGTCCAATGGTGAAAATAACTTGATCCAACAGAACCTTGAACCTTTGATCAAAGTCCCAAACTGATTCACCTCGCTTCTACTGAATTTCTTTCAGTTTAGTTATACACTGTGACTTTGATTTAGGCTTCTTGAATTCTTTGATCATTGCTGTTTTAATATCAGCCAAGACATGGTTCTGAGTACTGGAAAACTTCATAAACCAAGTCAAATCTTGGTCTTTGAAAGAGGTGACCAGCTACACTCTTCTGGTATTTTGATCCATAATATTCTTAGCAGTCCAAATAGCTTCGCATAAGAACCAAAATTGCTCTGGATCCTCTGATCCAGTTCCTTTAAAGACTGGGAGCTTGATATCATCATTCACATGGGCCATAGTGAATCGAGGGGGAGGAGGAGGGGGAAGAGGAGGAGGAAGACTAATAACAGGGGGGAGATTGGTAATAGGAGGAAGGGAACTTACTGAGGTAGACTGACCTGTGACAGGACTATTCGAGCTAGGGTTACTTTCAGACTGCGACGGGTTCTCAGGGATAACAGATCTTTGCTGTGGAGTTATAGGAGGGTTTCTAACAAAAGGGATTTATTTAGATTCAGATTCTTTTGGAATTAATGAGGCATAATTGGTATTCTTGTATCTTTTACCGTTGCGAAGCAAACCACTTTTCTCGTCGAAGTCACTTTCGCTTCCAAACATAGGTTAGTAACAATAAATCTAGCAGTCTGATTGGATAAGCAATATGCCTTTCTCAGCCAAGAGCATTTTAATTTTCAGACTAAATGAATTCAGGTACTTACCCCTTGGTCCTTTGAAAAACTATCATTCAGATTCGCTGAAAGAAGTATGTGTGTCGATGGCAAACTCTGTCACAAATGCTTCAAGGGTTCGCATTGTCCAGAAGTCAACAGCTCGTGATACTGCGTTTTCCACACTTTTCAACAACTTAATTATTTCTGGGGTCAAGTCAAGAGACTAATCTTCTTTGAAGTTTGTCTTTCTTTCTATTAACTTGGATAACCACTGGTGAAATTCTATGTGGATACTACCAAAGAAAATTTCATAAATATCAGTAAAAATGTACCTTTGCAAGAAGTTGTCTGAGCTACGACGAGGATCCTTGTTCTCTTGTTCAACAAATTTCAGATAGGCATCTTCAATCCAGTCACTGATTTATTTTACTGAGGGCCTCCAAAACATATCCCTCCAGGTATGACGTAGATCCCTCTTGAAGAAGATACTGGTTCAACCGGCAATGAA
This sequence comes from Pseudotsuga menziesii, assembly GCA_001517045.1. Classification (NCBI taxonomy): domain Eukaryota; kingdom Viridiplantae; phylum Streptophyta; class Pinopsida; order Pinales; family Pinaceae; genus Pseudotsuga; species Pseudotsuga menziesii. The sequence continues at coordinate 185,871 of LPNX010427207.1, read as the reverse complement.
ACCAATTTGTTAGGGCTTAGGGCAGACCTGGGTTCTAATAATTTAATCTTGCACCAACAAACAGACCCACAGTGTTGGCCCTTTCAACAACAACCTGTGAACATGTTGCAATCTCACCCGAAACAGCTATGGGGTGCCGCAAAATCAGGTTTCTGTAGGCAAAAGAGGGATATTACTGTACCTTTATCCTTAATAGAGAATAATCATGCAACACAAATCTTCGACATTCACTTAAATAGATTTGCAGTTATATAAAAAGACAGTTTCTTGCTTAACCCTTAACTGGGAATTCACAGCGAAGTTAATACTTAGAAATTTATCTTACTTTACCATTCATCTACTTATCAAATGCAGAAAAATATAACAGGAACAAAATAAATAGAACCACCACAACACAAGATATACATGGTTCACCCCTAGTGTAGGGGCTATGTCCACAGAACTGTGGTTTATGTTCAACTCTTTACAAAAGACATAGTTCTGATCTGTGCAATTAGTTGTAGATCCTTTCTTCAAAATCCCTAATCTGCGCACTCAGCTGCAGATCCTTTCTTACAAAACCCTCTGTGCACTCAGCTGTAGAGGTTGTCCACGCACTCAGTTGGGACTTAGCCTTAATGCAAAAATAGGCCTTATTTTCTTTGCATTACATTATCATCATACACAAAAACCTTATCTGACTCCTTTACATAAGTTCCTTTTTATACAAGTGCACTTTTACAATACCATGGGCTTAAACCATGGGACATTTACAAAAAGGAGGGGCTTCGACCCAACCTCGAAACCCCTAAGACTATTTTGGACCGCAACTCCGCTTACAAGCTTTGCACCAAAACCGCGGAGTTTCCAAAACTAAGGACCTTCAAGGTCCGAACCCCAACACTTAGCCCCAGACATTCCCTCTCACAGGAGCAATAGAGCTTCAAAAAAAAATGTGGCGGTGATGCTCTAAGGTAAAACCCAGGCCAAAAATCCTCAAGATGATACCTAAGGATTTTCCACCTATGGGCTCTACATAGAGTGAGGAAACCGCAGCCCATACCAACACCTAAAAATACAAGGAAAATATCGATTGGATTCATACCGACGCAATTCTCTCTCTCCTAACAAATCATCTTCAACTTAGACGACTGGGTGAAAACACCTCTGGATAAGCAGACAAGGTTTGTAGGCAGGTCTCTATTGGGGAAAACATGAACCATAACGACCAGAACTAAAAGAAACTGGGCTTAAAAAACCCCCCTTACAAACTGGGCCAAAACATGACCTAACCATCCCGCACATCGATGGACAGCTTCGCAACCCAACCACCAACCAACATAAGGAAAAGGAGAATGGAAAAAACCTACCTGGTAGGTCGGAGGCTATGCACAGTCGAAGAAACCTGGAAACGTTATGCCATGCGAGCTCCACAGTGTATCACCACTAACTGTACGTGAAACTAAAACAAAAAAAATACTCAGAAGCACTTTACCCTCTTCTTTGACTCCGTAATGTAAAAATGGTAAAAAAAACTTCGTATTTGACAAATAAAAAGGCTTTTTTGGGATTTTAATTCGTTATTAATACTTGCATGTTGGAGCCCCCCAACACTGTTAGCGTCAAACTCTTCGGGCTGGAAAACAAAAGTCATCAAGGGAACCATCTCGACGCGGTGGCTCAATCTTACTCATCCACCCACTACTGTCGGCTTACAAGTTCACATTTCATCCACTATCGCTCTGCGGCTTAGCCGTAAAAATCATATCGGAGAGAAAACATGGATTCATCTACAACAACGGCTCCAAACTCAACAATACTCTACAATGGTGGGTCCCACTAGAATCAGATGTTAACAGGAAAATGCCTTCGCCGTAGCGACAACGCATCGGAAAACACCTCCACAACAAAATTGCAGAACCACCCGACGTAGAGGGTCAAACTGGAAGAAGCTCCCACCGTAGCGGCTCTTGGAGATCAAATAAAAATATGAACTGTGAAGTCTGCCACTGTAGCAGGTGTGACTTACAAATCTCTCTGTCGTAGTGGGAGTAAACAAACCTTGATGCAAAAAGGATAACGCCTGCCATAGCGGCTCACAATTGGAAACAACTCACTATTTCAGCTTGAAGACAATGCACCCGCTGCAGTGGCTTGGAAACAAAGAAGGGCCCGCTGTAGCAG
>LPNX010427207.1:105517-174799 GCA_001517045.1 Pseudotsuga menziesii | reverse complement strand
CTAGAAAAACTTGGGTTTATTGCATTAGATAGAAATCTGATGTGTTTGATACTTTTAAGAAGTGGAAAGATTTGGCTGAGAATGAGACAGGAAAAAGGTTAAAATGTCTCAGATCTGATAATGGAGGCGAGTACTGCAGCAAGGAGTTTGACAGTTACTGTTCACACAATGGGATTCACAGAGAGAAGACAGTCCCTAGAACACCCCAAGAAAATGGTGTGTCAGAAAGGATGAACAGAATGATCATGGAGCGTGCAAGGTGTATGAGATTGCATGCAGGGTTTCCCTTACAGTTTTGGGCTGATGCTATAAACATTGCTGTTTATTTAATAAACAGACGGCCTTCAAGCGCTTTGGATGGTGGAATTCCAGAGGAGGCATGGACAGGTAAACAGGTAAAATACTCATTTCTGAGAACTTTTGGTTGTGAAGCATTTGTCCATATTGATAAAGATGATAGAACAAAGCTTGAGGCTAAATCCAAGAAATGTACCTTTATTGGATACAGGGTTGATGATTTTGGTTATCGCTTATGGGATCTTAAAAATCACAAAATCATTAAGAGTAGAGATGTAGTATTCAATGAAAAGGTCATGTACAAATATCAGTTGTAGGGAAAGAAAGAAGAAAAGGAAAACACAGAGTACACAGTGCTTGATGAAATCAAAGAAAATGAAGTTCCAAAAGCACCATAAAATCAAGAGCAATAGCAGGTACCTGAAACTCCTGCAACTGTAAGAAGGTCTACCAAGTTAAGTGGACCCCCTGAACGATTCTCTCCTTCATTGTATTATTTATTGATGACTGATTCTGGTGAGCCAGAATGTTTTGAAGAAGCAATGCAGGTAGAAACCAGAAAGAAGTGGGAGCAAGGCGTGGATGAGGAGATGGACTCATTGGAAAGAAACTAGACTTGGGATCTGGTTAAGTTGCCTGCAGAAAAAAGGGTATTGCAGAATAAATGGGTTTACAGATTGAAGGAAGAATATGGAGGAAAGAAGTGGTACAAGGCTAGACTTGTTGTAAAAGGGTTTGCACAAAATAAAGGTATAGACTTTGATGAAATATTTTCTCCTATTTTTAAAATGACTTCAATTAGAACTATTTTAAGTCTAGTGGCGGTATAATATTTGCATCTTGAACAATTAGATGTAAAAATAGCCTTTCTCCATGGGGATTTGGAGGAAGAGATTTATATGCAGTAGCCACAAGGGTATGAGGTCAAAGGGAAGGAGAATTTGGTTTGCAGGTTGAAGAAGAGCTTGTATGGCCTGAAGCAAGCTCCAAGGCAGTGGTATTTAAAATTTGATAAGTTTATGACAAAACACGGTTATGATAGATGCCATTCTGACCACTGTGTTTATTTCAAGAGGCTAAATAACAGAAGATATATTATCTTGTTATTGTATGTGGATGACATGCTTGTTGCAGGGTCTAACATGCAGGATATAAATGTGCTCAAAAGAAAACTAGCTAAATCATTTGCAATGAAGGATTTGGGTGCTGCAAAGCAAATCCTTGGTATGAGAATAAAAAGAGATAGGAAAAATTGCAAATTGACATTGTCTCAAGGTGAGTACATAGAAAAGGTGTTGTAGAGGTTTAGAATGCAGAATGAAAAACCAGTCAGCACACCTTTGGTAAGCCATTTCAAAGTAAGCAAGCATGTGTCCAGAGACACGGGAAGAGATAGATTACATGTCCAAGATTCCCTATTCATCAGCAGTTGGAAGCTTGATGTAGGCCATGGTGTGCACAAGACCAAATATTGCACATGTAGTGGGCGTTGTGAGCAGGTATATGAATAATCCAGGTAAAGAGCATTGGAAAGCAGTACAGTGGATTCTCAGGTATTTGAGAGGTACCACTTCTCATGCATTATGTTTTGGAGGTTCAGACACTTTTCTACAGGGATATGTTGATGCAGATATGGCTGGTGATAAAGACAATAGGAGGAGCACCACAGGGTATGTGTTCATTGTAGGTGGAACAACAGTAAGTTGGATTTCAAAACTGCAATAGGTTGTTGCACTTTCAACAATGGAAGCAGAGTATGTTGCTGCTACAAAGGCTAGTAAGGAGATGATTTGGTTGCATAGGTCCATGGAAGAATTGGGTAAGAAACAGGAGAATAGTAGGCTATACAGTGACAGCCAGACTGCCATTCATCTTGCAAAGAACTCAGTTTTTCATTCAAGGACTAAACGTATAGAACTCAAGTACCACTTCATAAGATCTGTTCTAGATAAAGAATTGTTAAAACTGGAAAAGATTCACACTAGCCAAAATCCTGCAGACATGTTGACAAAGGGAGCATCCAGAGAGAAACTGAGTTCCTGATCGGTTTCTGTTGGCCTTAAAGCATGAAGGTGAAAAGAATAAATTTTCCAATTCCAAGGTCCAGCAAGTGCAGCAGCGGTAGAGTTGCTGTGATTAGTCACCATGAAGGCACATGAAAAAAAAATGTAATGGAGTGGTTTGCATGTAAATGGGCATATGGCTGCAAGACCTGGTAAGGCATGCATACCCCTGGTAACTCACCGGTAAAGTCAGGAGATAGACCTAGGTGATAGGGGGGTGTGTGTAAGATTCCTCAGTAAATATTTGAGGGGAGTTGGTGATTACTCCAAGTCAAGTTTAAAGGGGAGATTTTTAGGGTTAACCTTGACTTGAGATCGAGTCAAAGGTGGTTAGGTCTAGCACATGGTTTGTTGTAGCCCATGGTATTGTCCAATGGTATTGCATGTGATTACTCCTTTATAAGGCTTGAGGAGGCTCCATTGTAAACAGACTGATATGGGTACTGTATTGTACTAGAAGAGAGATTGTGAGAGAGTGAAGAGGAAGTGCAACGGTTTTGCTGTAGGGTGTATCCCTTCATCTTTCTGGACTACAATAAAAGGACTGAAAAATTTCTTTGTGGACGTAGCCCATCATTTGGGTGAACCACGTTATATCTGTGTCTCTCTATAATGTTTCAATGTGTTTTTTGCATCTTGTTTATTGATTTAACTGTATATCTGTTATTGCTCTGCGGTCCTGTTTTTATAACATTTTCTCCCTCCTTAATCTGATCAACAATGTTAGATGATATTTTCCTGTGCTCTTCTAACACCTCAGGAGGTGTTCTTGGTTTTTGTTGTGCTTGAAGCTCTTCTACCTGTCTTCTGAGATCCACCATAATCCTTGATAGACGACAAAGATTTGTGAATGCATATTCATCTTCATGGCCTTCTTCTATGGGGAACTTTGTGACTACGCTTTTTATGGCTTCAGCTATCGCAAGCCTGCTTTGTTCCCATGCCTCAATATATTGCTCCTTCTCCCTTAGGATGACCTTGCGCTCTTTCACCTTCCTTGACTTCTTTGTGGTTTGGTAAGTAGGAGAATTTTATCTTATGCGGATTTCTGTCGTGGTCGTATGTTGAATAGAATATAATTCGAGTGATGCTTGCTCCGAGAATTCTAGCAACAATGTCCCTATCGCCTGGATAACATCATCATACTCCGGCATTCTTGACTCCAATTATTATGCGCTTAGTTCGAGCTTGAGGGGCAACAACATCAATGGCACGACTAATGTATCAATAAGATCAATGCCATATCTCCCAGTTTTGGCTGTGGTTTTTACTTCATTGATAGCCTCAATGAGCCTATTAACATGCTCGACAAACTTGTTGGCCACTTGCATTTGTTGTGTACTAAGAACCTCAAGGCTGGTCTTTGCTACTTCTACGACAATGTCTGTAAGCAAGCCAATGTCCTCCTTATCTAAGCTGACCATATTAGTCATTTTATTAGATTTTTGTTTCTTGCATGCATGCATGCGCTCCTACTCTTGTGCTCTCCTTTGGTTCCAAACATCCTCATTAGTAGGTGTGTATTCTCCACCATCCTCTTCAGTTTTGTGCTCACTATTATTATCACCGTCATCTTCCTCCTCCAACTGGTTTCCTTGCTCGTCGCCCCCATCATTGCCTTCTTCCTCACCTTGGTCACTACCTTGACCATTCCCTTGGCCATTTCCCTGGTTTCCTCCCTGTTCCATTTGCACGTCGACTGGGATGTGCCATTCCTCAGGTCAATCTTGGATGAATATGTCCACATCCGCGCTAGTAATCATAAAACCCATCGGGTGTGCTTGCTTCTCTGAGTCCTATCGTAGCTCAAGAATAACGTTGTGGACACCAACTTGAAGGCTTATGAAAGATGACTATTTTTTGGACTGTCGCGCCCCGTAGTCTATGCTATTGTTTGATTATGTCTCTGAGTGCCAGTTGTTCTTTCCAAGATTCCTTTAGACATTCCAAAGTTCAAAGGTTATAATGGTGAGGATCTTGGAGAGCACATTACCACTTTCCACCTATGGTGCTCTTTGAATTCATTGAACCATGATTCTGTTCACTTACGACTATTTCAATGCACCATCACAAGACCTGCGGTGAAATATTATATAGAGTTGTTGGGGGAACATATCAGACCTTTAATTATTTAGCCATGAATTTCTTGAACCACTTTCAGTTACTAGTATGTTATGATGTTGGTACTAAAATCTTACCGACATTTCGGCAAAAAAAAGCCACACATATATCTAACCATATTCAAGAGTGGTGTATACGGAAGAGGCTGATTTAGGCCAACATTCCAACCGAGTTTCTATTGGAATGGTTCCTTAAGTTGTTATTTCCATATAGCATGAGGGATGTTTCGACATCTGGAGTCATGAATGAGGAACAGACTATCTTCTGATCTCAGGAACTAGACTTGATTTATGCTCAGTCTGGGATCTTGTATGAGATTATACCTAACGCTTTGCTATCTAAATTCATGCCTAAGTTTGAACCTGGGCCACATGTCGATGGAATTGTTGGCTTTGCAAGTACTAAATTCATAGACTAGGTTACAAATCAAATAATAAATTTGTCGATTCATCAGTATGTGATCAGAAAAGCTACGACTTCATCTAGTCCCACTAAAACGATGGATGTGCTCTTAGTACATATGTCGAACTAGAAGGGTAACCAACAGCTAGGACGGAACAGGAAGAAGGGAAGAAACAATCGTAGGGGTGGGAATAGGAAAGAGAACACTAATGATGACAAGAATAGTGGTAATTTTGGGGGGGACAAGCAGTATAAACGTGAGGTTAAGTCCCCTTGCAAGTTTTATGGGGGAGATCACCTAACTTACTTGTGACCCTATATCGATGAAGCCTTGAAATTCATTTCACAGAGCCTATTTGTGTTAACATATCCTTTACCGCATAAACAAAACATGAATTCAAGGAATGTGGACTCCGAAGTGCTTTTGGTGGAAATAAAAACCCGCCAAACACAGAAAGTGGCCATGATTTTATCAACATGATGTTAGCTGAAAATGTTGTGATGCGTGCTGAAGATTATGGTTCGTCACAACCCAATTCAGGGAAAGAGCCTGCACCTCCCGAGGCTCCTTTGCATATTGAAAAGCCTAAAGGTATACCTCGCATTATTAAAGGAGTCTTAAAGCACTCCATGTGAAATCCTAGTTCTCAATCTGCCCAACACTATTTTATTGTTGAGGATTTGGGTCAGAATCCTTACGAGATGTCAGCTCTTGAATTCCTTCAGACTTTCCCTTCATAGAGAAAGGCCTTGGTTCACTCCCATTATCAAAATAAGGGACCATGTTGATTGCCTTTGATGGATGTTAATTTTGGCCACATGGTATTCTTCTTTCTCTTCAGGTCTAGTTGGGAGGGAAGACGGTGTCCATCAAAGTCAAAGTGGTTGATGTGCCCCTTGACTATAATATTTTGTTGGGACAAAACTGGATTTTCAATATGAATTGGGTTGTGTCTTCTCTCTTCCACATTATTTGCTTCACTTTTGAATATAGGATTGTCATGATTGAACAACAGTCATTTGATAATTCTAGGTCGTCATCATCGTCAGTATCCGTTGTCTCGGTTATTGATAATTCTTAGCCGGCAACTGGGAATGTTGGTGTAGGAATGTATTCATCATTGATGGGGTCCATTAGTATTTTTGCACCAATTTTGACTATAGGTTCCACTCTTGGTAATGAATTATCATCGTCGAGTTTGGTCCCATTTAGAACTGCATATTTGGAGGACCATGGACTCTTTCTTCCCCTACTACTTCAGAGGAATATCTTCGACCTACTAAGATGAAAATATCATCGTCTATAGTGGAGATTACCTATCAAGCTACTCTTGATCCTGTTATAGACCCTAATCATTCCTCTTCGCAGATGGAGGAGGAGGAATCTTTTGCGCTTCCTTCTTGGGTATTTGTGTCATCACGCTCACATGACTGTTTCGATGATTTTTTTCCTTCCGATGAAGTGATTCTCAAAGCCATGAATGGTTTTGAATGACCCTAGAAAGACTTGCAGCATCGCTCTTATTTCCTCCTAAAGCTTGAATGGATCGAGTGTGATGACTTTAGGATGAACCTTAGTGAGAAGGTTGGTAGTCCCATGGTCCCATTAGGAACCCATGGTATATATATCGAAGCGAACATGTCTAATTTCTCACCAACTATCTCTATCAACATTTCTCGAACTCCTGGTAAAGTTGAGAACTTTTACATTGGGGCAGATTGTTATCCCAACGAGATTCAGACATACACTACGATTTTTAAATAATTTCATCATGTCTTTGCTTGGTCATATGACAATATGCCAGGAATAGACCCTCAGATTGTCGAACATGAAATCGAAACTTACCCTACTGCTAGGCATGTTCGACAACACTTATGCGCGATGAATCCTAGTAAAGCACCTGCCATTAAGGCAGAGATAGAGAAGCTTTTCAAGGCTGGATTTATCTATCTAGTTCCCTTGATTGAATGGGTATCCAACCCCGTTGCAATTAATAAGAAGCAAGGAACCATTCGGGTATGTACTGACTTCAAAGACCTGAACAAAGCCTATCCTAAAGATAACTTTCCTACACCATTCATTGATCATATTTTGGATGAGTGTGCAGGAAGCGAGGTATTTTCGTTTATGGATAGTTTTTTAGGATACAATCAAACTCAGATCAAACCTGAGGACAAACACAAGATGAATTTCATTTGTCCTTGGGTTACTTTTGCATACCAGAAAATTTCTTTCGGCCTTAAAAATGCCGTAGCCACTTTTAAGTGAGCCATGACCTTTTCTTTTCATGACCTTAAGCGAATTATTTATGTTTATCTCGATGATTTAGATGCTCACTCTCATTTGAGAGTGGATCACCCAGATCATTTGTGCTTGGTTTTCAAAATATGTCGTCGTTATCAAATCATGTTGAATCCTCAGAAATGCATCTTTTGTGTGAAAGTAGGTAGTTTATTGGGATTCATCGTTTCCAATATGGGGATTAGGTTTGATCCTCTTAAGTTTGAGGTAATTTTGATTGTCTCCCCCATGCACTATTAGACACCTCTAGAGTCTACAAGGGATGGATGACCTCTTGTGGAGGTTTGTTGTCAATTTTTCCAGTTTGACCAAGGGTTTCATGTGACTTTTGAAGAAGAACACCCCTTTTATCTAGGATGAGCGAGTCCGGGAATATTTCAATGCATTTATGAAAGCCTTGGCATCACCCCCCCATTCTAAGTCCACCTGAATATAGCTGTGATTAATTGTTATATGTGGTCACTTCTCAAGAGATTATGGGAATGGTTTTGGTTCAAGAGGAAAAAGAGCTCCAAGAGCACTTTGTCTATTATCTTAGTTGAAACCTCATTGATGCTGAACTTATTTACACTCATGTTGAGAAGTTGACCTTAGCTACCGTCCATGTGGTTCAACGGTTGAGACATTACATACTCCTTCGCTAAACTATGGATGTGGCTCACATCAATGCATCTCAGTTCATCCTAACCAGATGGATGATAGGGGGGAAATATAATAAATGGATTATTATCTTGCAAGAATTCGATCTTGAATTTATTTCGAAAAAATCAAAGAAATCATTGATCTTTGTGGAGATCATGGAAGATTTTCCTATTTTGGATGAAGTTGAGGTCCATGAATACTCTTTCGTTGACAAGCATATCTTCCTTATCTCGACCATGGACCATGGTATGGTGAAATTATTGTTTATTTACAGACTTTGAAGGTCCATCCTCACCTCTCACTGGATGAGCATCTGTGTTTATGACACATTGCTAAGAATTACCTCATTGTTGGTGACACTTTGTATCGCCATGGGGTGGATTCCATTTTGCGTTGATGTTTTACTCATGAAGAGGATGAGATTGTTCTTAATTATTGCCATGGTGGGGCTTGTGGTGGTCATTTATCTAGGATTTACACAACCCAAAACATTTTGAGAGAAGGTTATTACTAATCTTCGATCTTCAAGGATTGTGTTAATGCAGTTAGGAGGTGCCACACTTGCCAGGTGTTTGCACAGAACATTTGTTTGCATCCATCCCTGTTACATCCTATTATCATTGTTAGTCCCTTCTGTTAGTTTTTCAACATTAAGCTAGCATTATTAGGATCTTTAACTGAGAGAATAACAAGTACAGCAATCAAACACAAGAGACAATGAACACAGTGTTTTTCCTTGGGGAAACCATAAAGGAGAAAACCCCGCAACTTCCTTAGAGATAGAATCAGCACCAAAATAGTAAAAGCCCCAAAACAGTAAGTGATCCCCTGAAAGTAGTAATCTTCTTCTTATATAGCCCCACTGTCTTCTCCTTCCTCAACTATGTGCTATACTTGAGTGTGGATGAGTTGTGTGATAAATAGAGACTCCCGTTCTCTATTTATACTAATCCTGACATGAATAAAACCCTACCAGGGCCGACCTCTACTAGGAGAGTCTAATAACCCTAGTTCCTTGGAACTGCAAGGACTTTAACCCTTAGACAATCAGAGGGTTACTCACTATGACTTGACATGACTTGTTTACATTAATGATTCTCCCGATCGGAACATCGAGGCATGACAACATGACTCAATTACATTATAGATACATCCCAGAATAAACATCAGGTTACAATACATAATATACATAGATGAATACATTCTGAAGTTACAAATACATCAACACTCCCTCTTAACTAGGAAGGTATTCTTTCAACACAATTTTTAGCACTGGTCTTCTTCTCTGTATCAACTGGATCATCTCATCATCTGCATCTCAAGTATTCTAAGTCTTCAAGTCATCTTCATTCTTTGAATCTGGATCATCTCTCGATCTGGATCATCATGCGACATCATCACTGGATCTGGATCATCTCTCGATCTGGATCATCATAGGTCATCATCACTGGATCTGGATCATCACTTGATCTAGATCATCACTAGATCTGGATCATCACTGGATCTGGATCATCACTGGTGGATCATCATCACTGGATCTGGATCATCACTGGTGCTATCTCATGATTCTTCTTGTCATAGGAAGCTCTATAGAACCAACCCTTTTTCATGTTAGTTGTAGGCCTAACCATCATGTAGGTCTTCGCCCAGCACTTACATCTGACCTACTCGTCAGAAAGGCATGCCCAGCAATCACATCTGATCATGTAGAAACCTACAATCACATTAGAAAGGCCCAACACTCACATTCACCAGCATGAAAGGACATCACTATCATCTGTGAAAAGGCTTCAACACTTACATCTAACCTACTCATCAGAAAGGCACAGTACTCACATCCATCTAGGCTGGAACACATCCTAGTCACAATGATGGAAGAGTTTTGTACTTCCATCCAGGCTAGAACACATCCTACTCACAATGATGGAAGATTTTATCACTTTCATCCAGGCTGGAACACATCTTGCTCACAATGATGAAATATTTCTGCACTTACATTCATCTAGGTGGGAACACATCCTACTCACAGTGATGAAAAGGCTCTGTACTTACATCCATCCAGGAGGGAACACATCCTGCTCATAGTGATGGAAGGGCTTGCACTCACATCCGATCTTGTAGGAACCAATCCTACAGTCATATCAGAATGGCCCCCAGTCCTCCTCGACAGAGCTACCTGGTAACTGACCAGGTGCCTCCATTCTCCTAGAGAATGGTAGTTTCCCTTACATTCGACCTGCTTATCGAAATGGCCAACACTCAAATCTGACATGGAAGGAACTTAATCCTTTAGCCATGATAGAATGGTTCAGCCCTTACATCTGATCAAGTGGGAACACATCCCTTTATCACATTAGAATGGCTACTCAGTCCTAGACTGAGTGTTCCTGGTACCTCACCAGGCAACTCCATTCAGAGAATGACAATTGCCCTTACATCTATCCTACTCTATAGAATGGCCAACACTCATATCTGACATGGAAGGAAGCAATCCTCTCACCATGATATAATGGCTCAGCCCTTACATCTTACCTACTCATCAGAATGGCTATGGATCTCAGCACTCATATCTGACATGGAAGGAACCAATCCTCTCACCATGACAAAATGGCTCAGCCTTTACATCTGACCATGGAAGGAACCAATCCTCTCACCATGTCAGAATGGCTATGGGACTCATCACATTCTCTTGGAGGAAATCTCGATCTGGAGAACACCAAGCTTCTCCCTGAAGTACTTGAACTTCACCCTAGCTAATGGCTTTTTCAATACATCAGCTATATGTTCCTCCATCAGAACATATTGGAGCTTCACTGCTCCCCTCTACACCATATCCCTAATATATTGGTACTTGATCTTGATATGCTTCGACTTGTCATGGAACACTGGATTCTCTTAAAACTTCACACAACTCTAGTTGTCACAATGTATACAAGTAGCAACCAATTTTTAGATCAAATAAATCAGACAGTAGCTTCCATAGCCATACTGCCTCACAACTAGCTGAACAAGCTGCAACATACTCTGCTTCAATTGTACTCAATGCCACACAGGATTGCTTCCTAGTAAACCAAGAGATCATACCTAATCCCATACTAAAGCAACACCCTAAAGTGCTCTTCCTATCGATGGCACTGCCTGCCCAATCTGAATCAACATAACCTTCCAAGTTAATATTCTGATTCACATCGTACTTGAGCCCGTAATCAACTGTACCCCTCAAATACCTCAGAACATGCTTTGCAACAATTAAGTGAACATTTCTCGGATCTGTCAAGAACTGGATCAAGGTGTTCACAACAAAGCAAATGTATAGTCTCGTGTTTGTTAGGTACATCAATGACCCAATCATCTGAGAATACATCGTAGCATTAACTCTCTCTGATGAAGCATCGCTCAATAGATTCAGGTTTGATGCCATAGGTGTGGCCATAGCCTTGCAGTCCATCATCGCAAACCTCTTCAGGATCTCTACTACATACTTCCCTTGTCCAAGGAAGATTCCATCTGTACTCTACCACACCTCCATACCTAGAAAGTAATGTAGCATCCCCAAGTCCTTCATTTCGAACTCAGCAACAAGCTTTCTCTTCATATCAGCAACCAACCCATCTGTACCTATCACAAATAGATCATCCACATACAGTAGAAGCATCACTAGGTTGCCATCCTCAACCTTGTAGTAAAGGTTGGAATCTACTTTACTCTTGGTAAATCCCAAACTGGATAGAAAGCTGTCAATTCTACTGTACCAGGTCCTGGGTTCCTGTTTCAAATCGTACAAGGATTTCTTTAATCTGCACACATGAGACTCCCTGTCATGTGTCTCAAATTCGAGTAGCTATTCTACATACACTTCCTCTTCCACTACACCATTCAAGAAAGCAGTCTTGACATCCATCTGGTGTATGTTCCATTTCATCACTGCAGCCAGAGCAAGTATTGATCTGATGGAAGTGTATCTAGCTACAGGTGCAAAGGTTTCTTCATAGTCTATTCCTTCTTTCTAAGAGAAATCCCGAGCTACAAATCTTTCCTTATATTTTTCAATGCTACCATCTGCAGCATGCTTGATCTTGTAGATCCATTTGGAAGTTACAACTGACTTCCCTTTTGGTCTTGGTACAAAATCCCAAACATCATTCTTCATGATCGATTGGTATTCTTCGATCATAGCATCCTTCCATTCTTTTCGTTCTGCTGCTTCTTCATAACTGGAAAATTCTTTATCAATGAAATCACATAGTAAGGCTGCATACCCGGAGCAAGATTTGGTCCTCGTTCTTTCTCTGTGATTTTCTTCTGGATCTCCATATCTTTCCGCACCTCAGATAAGTTCTCGTACCCAAGCAGGTTTCCTCTTATGAGGATTCTTCTTCAGAGGTGGATCTATGGGTCTTTTTGGTTCTTCAAATTCTCGATCTTCTTCTTGAGCTTCTTCATTCATGGTTGTATAATGAATTCTGGGTGCTTCTGCTTCTGCTTCTTCAGGTTCTTCAATAGGTCTTTTTTTAGATTTGTTGTAACCTATGTCTTCATCAAAAGTAACATCCCTGTTGATGTCAATCTTCTTGTATCCTGGGAAATATATTCTGTAAGCCTTCAAGCTTTCAGAGTATCCCACAAATACACCCTTTTTTCCTAAAGGATCTAATTTTGTTCTCTTCTCTTTTGGAATGTGTATGTATACAGGGCAGCCAAATATTCTGAGATGGCTGACTTCTGGTTTCTTGCCGGAGAAGACTTCTTCAGGAGTCTTGTTCTCGAGTACTCTATGTGGAGTACGGTTATGTACATACATCGCTGTTCTGGCAGCTTCCGCCCAAAGATGCATAGGAAGATCTTGATCATGAATGATGGCTATTGCAGCTTCCATGATAGTTCTATTCTTCCATTCTGCAATCCCATTCTGTTTTGGATTATAAGGAGTGGACAAATCCCTCTTAATCCCTGATTCTTTGCATAGATCTTTGAATTCATTCAAAGTGAATTCTCCTCCATTATCTGATTGAAAGGTCTTGATCTTCTTTTCAGTATGGTTTTCAATCAAGGCTTTGAATTCCTTGAACTTACTGAATAGTTCGTCTTTGTTCTTCATGAAGTAAACCCATGTCTTCCTAGAAAAATCGTCAATAAAAGAAACATAGTATGCATACCCGCTTAGTGAGTTTGATGACATCGGAGTGGATGATTTCTAGTATTCCTTTGGCTTTGCTTTCGCTGCTGGGAAATGTCTTCTTTGTATTCTTTCCTTTCACACATCCTTTGCAAATCCCATCATGTTTTGTTTGGAATTCTGGAAGATCTTCAATAGCTTTGCTTGCAATAGGTAGTGCTCTGTAATGCACATGTGCAAGCCTTCTATGCCAAGGCTCATTTGGCTCTACTGTGTCATGGACCAAGGCTTGTTCTGGATGGCCCTTCAATTTGTACAATCCTCCTTCTTGTTCTCCAGTCACCACTGTATCATTGATAGTATTACCTCTTGGCCACATGATGACTTGACCATATATGAATGCAATCCTCATTCCTCTTGCATCCAATGCTGATATGGAGAGAAGTTTCTTCTTGAGTCCTGGCACAAACAATACTTCTTTCATTGTTAGAGACTTACCAGAGTCTAGTTTATATGAAGATTCCCCACTACCTTTTATTAGATATTGGTAGTCATCTCCTAGCTTCACCTTGTGAGGTGATTCATGTTCTGACAGTCTTACAAAGGATTCCTTGAATCCAGTCATATGTTTGGAAGCTCCGCTGCCTATAAGCCAATCATCACTACCATGAGTAATGTTACCTCTGAGAGCGGAGATCAGAACATATTCATCCTCACTTGAAGAATATTCACTTTCATATCTATATCTCTTTTTGGATGGTTCATCATCCTCTGTAGCATGAGCATGATGTCTTATTTTGTTCCCCTTCTTCTTATGAGAGTGGTTCTTGTTCTTAGGAAAGTCTTTTGCAAAGTGTCCTATCTCATCACATGTATAACATCTTAATCTAGATGGGTCCTTTATATTGTTATCTCTATGATGAGAATTCTTACCTTTTAAGTGATGAGTTTTTCTTCTGCCTCTCTTGGATTGAACTGTGAGAGCTTGATCTTCACTTCCCATCTTCTCTTCTCAAGTTGCTATCCGAGCTTCTTCTTGAGAGCACTCCTCCCATAGTCTGCTGAACTTGACTAGCTTCTTTCTAGCATAGATTCCTTGGATGAAAGAATCCCATGACCTAGGAAGGCCATTCAATGTAGTCATCACAATCTCTGAATTTTCCACTTCTTCATCAACAAATTCTAATTGTTCCTTAATTTGAGAAACCCTTGTGAAGTAGGACTAGATAGTTCTTTCATTTTGAATCTTCACATTCTTCAGTTGATTCCTCAGAGTCATCTTCCGGTTTATTTTCTTCCCCTCAAACAATTTGGTTAGGGCATCAAACATAGCTTTAGGTGTCTTGAGAGAGAACACTTGTGGGATAAGGCGATCCTTGATAGAATCAGCAATGATCCTCTTTTCCATAACCATCTTCTTCTTATGTAATGCCTTTGCTTCATCTTCCTTTGGAACTGGAACCTCCTCATGGATGTAGGAGTCTAACTCATTTTTTTCCAGGACCAGGGAGATCCTATATTTCCAGGCTCGGAAGTTATCAACTCCCTCAAGCTTTTCATAAAGCTTGTTATGATGAGACATCTTAACTGAGAACCTCAAATGGAAATACAAAATATTTTAGATCTTACGAAGTTCAAGATGTCAGATCTGAAACTTGAGCTGAAATCCTGCAGAACTGGTTCAGGAGCAGATTAGGGTTTTTCTTTTCTGGAGTTCTGTCCACCCAAATGCCTTGACATTTGTCCCTAACTTCGATTTTGGGGAGGAGATCAATACAGACATGGGCTCACTGAAAAATTCCTCTTCTGTGAAAAGCCCTAATTTTCGGCAGTAGTGTCGGGTCCAAAACCGAAAAACCTTAGAATTGGATTCTACTTCGACCGAAAGATGCGCCCTAATGAGGAGTTGTTCCACCTTACTTTTGCTGAAAATCTATGGAGGAATATACACAAACTAGGAATCCCTAGTTCCTGCAGCTGCATGGTGTCTTCTTCTTAGGTTAGCTTTGATACCATGTTAGTTTTTCAACATTAAGCTAGCATTATTAGGATATTTAACTAAGAGAATAACAAGTACAGCAATCAAACACAAGAGACAATGAACACAGTGTTTTTCCTCAGGGAAACCATAAAGGAGAAAACCCCACAACTTCCTCGGATATAGAATCAGCACCAAAACAGTAAAAGCCCCAAAATAGTAAGTGATCTCCCGACAACACTAATATTCTTCTTATCTAGCCCCAGTGTCTTCTCCTTCCTAGACTATGCACTATACTTGAGTGTGGATGAGTTGTGTGATAAATAGAGACTCCAGTTCTCTATTTATACTAATCTTGACATGACTAAAGCCCTACCAGGGCCGACCTCTACTAGAAGAGTCTAATAACCCTAATGCCTCGAAACTGCGGGGACTTTAACCCTTAGACAATCGGAGGGTTACTCACTATGACTTGACATGACTTGTTTACATTAATTATTTTCCCAACCGAAACATCGGGGCATGACAACATGACTCAATTACATTATAGAGACATCCTGGAACAAACATCGGGCTACAATACATAAGATACATAGATGAATACATTCCGAAGTTACAAATACATCAACACCTTCACCAAGTGGGGGGTTGATTTTATGGATTACAGCCCAACATGATATGGGGGGTACCATCACATTATAGTGGTCATGGATTAATTCACAAGATGGGAAGAGGCTATGCCTACCATCAAATCTAATAGTGAGACATCCGCTCACTTCATGTTCAATAATATCATTACTCGGTTCAGTATTTTGAGAGAGATTTTCATTGACCATGGCAAGAAATTTCAAAATAAATGATGGATGAGTTATATTCCAAATTGGGATATGTTGCCACCTTTCACACACCTGGGTCACGTGGCAAAAATCTTCAAGCCACTCAGTGTATCCTTGGGGGCAAGTCTCGAGTCAAGGCTGTCACCTTGTTCTTGACTCCTCCGTTTAGGCTCAACTCCTAATGAAGCCAACGACGGTAGACCCTATTAAGTTACTAAGGCTAATTACTGAGTATGGTGATGTTAAACTCAATGAATTACTTAGAAGTTTGAAATTTAACCATAAACAACCATAGATGACAAGATAAAAAATGAGCGCACGAAAGCACAATGCTGAGACACAATATATATATATATATATATAGCAAGAAAATAACCAATGCCTTAAAATGGAGTCAAAAGAAAATCAATGTACTTGCTTGTGCTTGGAGTGAATGTTTTGCAATTTCCTCTTGGTACATTTTAAGTTACTGTGAAATATGAGTTGATTAAAATTAGGCAAAGGGGTGGAATCTAGATATACCTGAGAGTACTTGGAGTATGTCCAAAACTAAACCTTCACAGCTACCCGCAAGGAATATGTGGGCTGAATGGAGTCTCTTGGGCTATTTTTCATAACGCACCCATTAGGGTGTGACAGAGATCGGCACCGTGAGGTCACTTTTCAAGAGTTCCCGCTTCCTTTGGGTATTTTTCCACCGTAATGGTTTGATCTAAGTGTTGGATTTTCACCTGATGGTTTGTCAATTTGGTAGAGTGAATCATAATTATACTAGTCACTCAAGTTCTTTTGATACAGCTTGAATGATCGAACAAACCACATCCAAGTGCAGAGTATACGCACCGGATTCTTGTCAATTTTAGTAAATTTTGACATGGATGTTCTTGTTAAAAAGAAAACCCTCTAGGAACCTCTTTCGGTCCGAGTGGACCTCAATCGGGAATCAAGGAGGGGTTGATTTTATTATGGTTACTAAAACAAATGATGATAGCAAATGAAACATAAAAAGATAAGAAAACCACAATTTTCTAATTAGACTACCACAAACCTTTCTTCACCTTTCGGCTCAAAAGTAGGCTCGTGCGTAAGTATTAAAGTTACTTTAAAACCAATAGAAATGGAATATGGAAATGATTTTAAATCAAATTATACTACCCTACATATTAGTACTACGCTAGATTGAAAAAAGATGAACGAAAAGCAAAAAATGACATGGATGCAAATCCACCCAAGGGGGATGGGGAATGGACTCGAAAGAGCCTATTCAGAATTATTTTTATTACGAGCAGTTACAATATCAACAAAATGATTTGATTCGTCTTGATTCTTATACAGAATGAAACCAAGAGCTTACAAAGTGCAAAAATTAAAGATTTCAGTAAAAAAGGGAGACCCCTGGGGGGATTCAGAAGGGCCAAAAGTCACTTTCGAACAGAAAATCCTCCTCTTTTCTGTTATACCTACTAAAAATCAGCAATATTATTAGACTAAAATATGCCCCAAATCACTTTGAAAGTACCTTTGGTTCAGCTTACTTTTAACCAAAAAAAGCTAAGTTAAAACTAGTTAAAAAAGGTAAAAAGGGAACCAAGCTTTCCTTGGGATCTTGGCTTGCCTTTTAAGTAGCCAATATGATGTGCACTGATTGCTAGATTTATCTTTTATAACAGAAAACAGAAATCTAATGCATGCAAGCTACAAATTATCTTTAAAATTCCATGCAAAAAGGATGATTTCCCTAAAGCTAGATCTAGAATGCTTATGAAACCTTTTAAGAACAGGATCTAGATTATGGGCTTTGAGAAGATAGATATATGTTAAATTTAATTTAATATAATAGATATAAACAATATCAAAGCTGTGAACAAAGTAACCAGGTAAAAAAATTGATTTTGGAGGAAGAGGAGAAGAGAAGTGCTTGTTGCTGAAGTAGATCTGCAATGGAAACTTGTTAGTGGAATACAGAGGGGCAATGCCTTCACAGAGATTTTGGATGTACAGTGGAGTAAAAATAGATCCACAGCTCATCCAGTCCTTTCTACCTAAAAGCTAAACACACAATCCTGCATGAACTCTCATGAGATCTGGATATATATATGAAAAAGAGACAAGAATTACATGCAAATAAACTTATTAAACATGTATAATCTAGATCTTCTAATGTATATGCTATGAGATATAAGAAAAACAAGTAACCTTACTTTCCCAGCTATACTTCTATTGATTCAGCTGAATCGTTTAAGCCATAAAGGGTTCAGATGTGGAATTTGAGAGAAAAGCCGGCAACATCAATAGTCGCAAGACAATGCTTAATCCACACATATGAGAGCATTACACCATTTGGCCTCCAAAGATTATTTATTTCAACGATCAAAAGATTACAACAGTATCATAATAGCAATCCCTTCAATCCAACTCTAACTATCTTGGAAGAGGAGGCTTATGCTTGGATATATACAAAAACTAGGAGATCCGTCCCAGGGGGGCACAAATCCCAAGGAGATAGATCAAATCAGTTGATGGAGAGTCAATCAATGCAGATCTGAAGCTGAACTGAGCCTACCTATTAACCGAGGGGCTGATTGAGCTGACACATCAACCCATAAACCGACACATCAGTCCACAGAGCATCCAGGAGATCCACACGTGTGGAGGAGAGAGAGAGGGTGCAATTCCCCATAAAGACTGCTGAATATCAACTCTGGATCTGATTTGATCACCTCCTTCCGTCAAGGATTTGTCAAATCCAGTCAATCTGGTTCAGATCTGACTGATTTCAATCAAATCGGCTGAGAATCCACTGATCTATGATTTTGGATTTGCTCCATTATTCATCAATTTATTAATTAAAATAATCAATAATTGATTTTTGGGGCTTTCTGACATGAGTGATGGAAAATCACTCAAAACTAGGAAATAGTGGGAGCATGGGTTTACATGGTGCTCTTGGCTTGAAAATGAGAACCTACATGATTGAAACTGATTATTTGGCCCATTTTTATTACAAAATCAAATTTTCCAATTAAACTATTAAAAACTAGCCTAAGTTTTGGAAAAAATAAATTTTAATAAAAAACACTGAAAAAACTAAAAATTGAAAAAAATGAAAAAACCTAGGGGGACTTAGACATGTTCATATGACTCGAACATGATGTCTAGCATGTTTATACATTGACACATAGACTCTAATAACCTCAATAGGCCTAAATGCCAAGTCGACCACCCCAACTTTGGAGGTATGGAGTGAAAAACTCAGAAATTATCAGTCGTTTATTCAACAACCAATAATAACCAAGGGAAAAACACCCTGGGCTGATCGGATTGACAAATAAAGTCTAAGAGACCGAGGCTTTTACAGACACTATCATGCTAGAACATTTATTACAATTCCCCCATGGGGTATGAACATGTGATATAGTACAACAAGCACTTCCCAGAAGTACTTCCAAAGGTCTTCTTAAGTCCGAACAAGTTATCCTTGTCTGGTTCACCAAGTTCACTTGATGAAAAACCACTAAGTACAACTTAGGTGGTAACATTCTGGCTCCAACTGTGGGATGTGTGCTCGATCTGGTATTTTAGGCAAAGGAAGGATATGAGAACACCAGAATCTCTGGTTTATATACCCTGTAAAAACATCCACTACAACAAAAACTAGATTTAGCATCTCTTTTTGCATCCTTTTTTGCATCTAGACTATCTTTCAGTGTATTTTTCTTCATTTTTTGGACGAAATGGCGCAATTTCATGGGTTGGTGCTATTTTAGGCATTTTTTGTGTCCTTTTTCTAAATCTGGCGCAAATTACAGCCTTATTTGCATCGGGTTTTGCACCTACTTATGCACCAAGTTTTGAATCAGGTTTTACGATAGGTTTTGAGCCTAGTTTTGCACCTAATTTTGCGCCTAGTTTGTACATCTACTCTTGTTGCACCCCCTTTTACGCCCATGTTTGCCTCAAATTTTATGCCCTTGTTTTCATCCACTTTTGCATCCACTTCTGCTTCTTTTTTTGCATCCCTTCGTGCCCCAAGCTTTACATCAAAGTTTACATCCTATTTTGAGTCTAGTTTTGCATCTCGTTTTGTTTCAGCCATTTTTGCATCCACTTTTGCATCCATTTTTTCATCCGCTTTTGCACCCATGTTTCATCCCTTTTTGCATCCCATTTTGCATCCATTTTTACATCTTTTTTTGCATCTACTATTGCATCCATGTTTGCATCCACTTTTTTCACATCCCAACTCATACCCAATTTTGCGCTTACTTTTACACCCACTTTTGCTTCAACTTTTGCATCTTTTTTTGCATCTAATTTTACATCAGTTATTTCATCCCTTTTTGCATCCACTTTTGCATCGGGTTTTGCGTTGGGTATTACGACTACTTTTGCATCTACTTTTGTTGCATCCACTTTCACATCCAATTTTGTATTCAATTTTACATCCATGGTTGTATCCACTTTTGTGCCACTTTTTTCATCATGTTTTGCTTCCATGATTGCATCCACTTTTGCATCACCTTTTGCATCCATTTTTAGTGCACCCCATTATGTGCCCACTTTTGCGCCTACTTTTGTTGCATCCATGTTTGCATCATTTTTTGCATCCATGTTTTTATCCACTTTTGCATCCAGTTTTACACCCAGATGTTGAAGATGAAAATGAGGATAATGATTATGATATTGAGGATGGTTATGATGATGATGATAATGTTGTTGATAATGAGGAGAATGATGACAATGATGATGATGATGATGATGATGCTTATGATGAGGAGGAGGAGGAGGAGGATAATGGCAATGACGACATTGCCAATGATTATGATGGCAATGCAATGAATGGTGATGATGGTGATGATGACAATGACAATGATGATGAGTATAATCAGAGTGATGATGTTGATCATCTTAAAAAATAAGTTGTTATTTGTAATGCATAAATTGTGTGTGTCCTCCATGACCCTTTTCCACTAATCACATATTTTGGGTAGATGTTATTTCTTATGCCAAAGGTAATGATGAATAACTGATGAAAATGTCAATAATCATGATGACAATGACAAAGATGACGATGATGATGATGATCATCATCATCATCATTTCCATCATCATCTTCATTAAAAACATCATCACTATCATTGTCATCTAGTTCATCACCATCATCATTTAAAGCATATGGGATATGTTTACCATTTACAGCATGCATAACAAGTGGGATTATTCTAAAACACCCCACCAAAGTACAAAATTCAAACCACAAGGGAAACATAATATTGAAATTGTTCCAATTTTCTTTCTCCCAACAAAACATGTTGCATTTTAGGGAATTATGTTAAAATCCATACATTCATAGTCCATCCATACTATACTTGTAATAAATGTAAATATAATACTTAACCAAATTTATAAAATAGGTAAATATTTTATAGACACCCTTATGATATATAACCTTCTTTCACCTTAATAATGGTAAAATATGTAAATATAATAATAACATATAATTAATATAAATATGTTAAAATATATAT
This sequence comes from Pseudotsuga menziesii, assembly GCA_001517045.1. Taxonomy (NCBI): domain Eukaryota; kingdom Viridiplantae; phylum Streptophyta; class Pinopsida; order Pinales; family Pinaceae; genus Pseudotsuga; species Pseudotsuga menziesii. The sequence continues at coordinate 153,514 of LPNX010427207.1, read as the reverse complement.
AGTTCATATGTTATGTGATTTAATATAATTAAATATACACACATATTATTTACTTATACATTATACAAATTAAAATATATATTAAAACCTATGAAGTTTCATAGGGAGGCGAAGTAAAACATGAAGGATTTTTCAAATATAGATCTATGCACAACTACCCATTTCCCAATGGGGCTTTTGCTAAATCAATCTATGGATTCAGGGTTATGAGTATCAATTTGGTCCCTTTGGTCTGTCCCCAATTTGGCCATGAGAGGATTTAATTCGGTCATGAGAGGATTTAACATTATTCCACCCATGAGGACTTCTCACGGCCCATGAGGACTTCTGAGGGCTCCTAGTTGGCAACGTGGGTGTCTTGATTCACAGGCCAGGACGTTCAAAGCCTGGATTTTGGGGATGGATCAAAGTAAACTAGGAGCTCTACCACTGTTGATGCCTCCACTATCTCTGTCTTAGATGCTGCTCTCTCGTATACTATATAAGATATACCTATGCTGGTGGTGCTACTGATGCTAGGTCACCAAAATTTAGATCGATATCTCACCCTGCCGATGGAACAAGAATTTGGTCGAATCTCAAGTCTGCCACATGCTTTCCATTCCAAAAAACTTCACAGTTTTGCATGATTCGATTTCCTTCTGGTACTCTGTGCTGGTTGGGTTTTCCATCTATATTTTCAATTAAATGAGGAATTTGTGTAATGTAGTTTAGTCATTTTGGTGGATAGGTGTGATGCTTGTAACTGCAAATCTAATTCTTTCAGCCTGCGTTGAAATATTTGTAGTTACATATTTTATTGAAAGTACATTTGAGAATAGAAATTTCAGAAAACGAGGTCAAACATATAAATCCATATCTTACATAAAGGAGTTGGTATTTGTTTTTATCTAATTATTGGTTAAGATTTTTTAAGATGGAAGGAATTAAAAGAGTAGGTTAATTGCTATAGAGTTAAGAAAGAGTTATTCTTTAAATTACTTTTAAGGTTTTTTTAATTGCTTAAACTTTTTTTAGATGTAGGAAAATGGGTGAAATTGAGTTAGAAGTTGGTCAACTACTTGTTATTTTAAATGATTTGATTTTTTTGAATAATGAGAGGAATCAATTTGCACTATCTATAACAAATTTTGGTCCACTTAAAAAAAATCTCAAATTCAAAATAATATATATAATGCATTGATATAGAGCAAGCATTTTTATTAAAAACATTTTAAAAACATAACATATTAATTAGTTACCTATAATCAATTTTAATTTTAGTTATAATCCATTTTAATTTTAATTTTTTATAAGAATACTTTAAAAAAAATTAACATATTGATTATATAATTAAAGTAATTTATTTTAAATTTATATTTTTTATATTTAGAATAGGGTATTTATTTTACATTTATGCTTTTCATTTAAGTGTTATTACATTGGAGGCACATTTTATCAAATTCATGAAAATACAAAATATGTATGTTGGTTTTAAGTGTGGCTCACAGTTTATGTTCCTTATTTGGTGGACTCTTCGAGTCTCCTAATTGTCTGAGTCTCTAGCCTAGAGCCATGTACCATGATCACAAAAGTGGTAGGTAAGGTCTTTATTCCTCCATCCATACCTTGCAAATTGCATAAAGACCTATACCTTCTTCCATTGAAAGACTTGCCCATATATGTCTTACGCTACAAAATTTCAAATCATTGGGTTACAACTAGAAGGTGTGGTCTCCCCTAGTGGGAGGTTCAGTCCAAATCTTCAGAGGTCTTAAGCTCAATATAGATAATTTGATCATTTCAACACCTATCCCGATCTAGACTTGGGATGTGATTTGCTAGGCCCTTCGTCGTTGTATTTATTGTCCAATCTATCGACACAATCTACTGTGCTGAAGGGAAACACATTTAAATGCAAACAACTTCTTGGAAACAACCATGAAAGTTTAGACTTTTAATAGAACACCCTTTCTTTGAAACAAAATTTTTAAGTCAAACTGAGAGATTGCAAATGAGTTAACATATTACGTAAGAGAAACTTTAATTGAACCATCCTTACACCATGCAACATAAACCACATTAGTATGCTCTCTCATATTCCCTCTTTGATCATTGCACAACATAATCCAATAGTTTGGTTTGATGTAGTTATTACTATATATGGAATTGGAGACACATGGCTTATGCAATCCCTTCGTTATTATGAGTGTTTGACCCTTCATGGTCATAAGCGATAACGCATGCAAGATATATAAACTATTGGGAAGATCATGTTATATTGAGCTCATTTCTTTCATTGAGTGCTCTTTAGAAAATGTTCATTAGAAAATGATGTGTTTCTTTGTGGCTTGTTCATGTCACTTTAACATTGTCATTTACTTTCCATAAATAAAATTCCATTATGAAGAGGATAAATGTATGGCTTTAACTTTAAAAAAACATTTCAACCTTGCAATATCTATATTTTGTTGTTAAGAAGGATTTGAGTCTATTTAGAAAGATGCTTGTACATATAAAATGCAATTACAGGGGTTCCTCTTGTAGGCTTGGTAGTTGGGGTAGTAGGCTATCATTGTCCCCACCCAAGTTCAAAACCCATGATTATATGTACATGACACCTACCCGGAGTGTCAAAATTTTCATTAATGAAAAAAAATGCAATTACAAATTGAGATGTTCATCATTCTAGATTATAGTTATTTTCCCTATAATGTCTCATCACATTTTATTCTACTTTTATTAAGAAATCATGCATAGATTTTATATTATTTTCCAAAGTTAATGGATATTATGTATTTTTAATATTTGAAGTTTTGTACATAAAATTTATTGTAACTAATGTTTTCATTCTCCACTTATCTTAAAAATTTGTTCTAGACTTCAATGTTCTATTATTTTACTATTTCAATGACTTTGGATGGTCTCCTCCATTTGTGCCTCTATCTTCCTAACACAACTTGTATCCTACAAAAAAAAAACTAATACGAATATCTATTTGGTTCAAATTCACTTCCTCAGTATGTTAATTTCAAGATTAATATTGATTACATACGTGTACACAACTTTTTATATCCTTTAAATTAATTGCTTCCTAATGATTTCCATGAATCTAACTTGTGATATACCTTGACATTGATATTTTAAAGTACTTTAAGATTAACTTGTACAATATATACCAAGAAGTATGGGCACATCATGCTTCTTCCCTGTGGGTTGACATTGGGTTTTTCCATAACATTGATAGGGAATACTCGAAAGGCTCACATTGATTACTCGTCTAAAATATCTAAACTCAAAGATGATGAGCCTTCTACATTTGTATCTCAGTTCATGCTTGAGCTGCAAGGTCTCAAGGCAGTTGATGGTGAGGAACCGCCCAAATTCTGCACGTCAACCCAAGGCTGAAAGGTGACTGTAGTGGTGGGCCTGTAATAGAGCAAAATACATGCTATAGGATGCAATGGGGTAAAGCTCAAAGGTGTGAAGGGTGGCGATCAAAGGATGATGATGATACATGTAAGCATTTTTCACCTTAAGTAATAGGTTCTCTGAGATGCTAGGCAATATATTTACAGTTAAATTTGTGGCATGGTTGACACGGAATAAAATATACTATATGAGATGATTGGGTATAAACCATGTTCTTGGATGTGTCAAATTTTCGATTACATCTCTATATTAGACTATAGTGCATGTCCTCTCTAATGCTTATTACACTATCTTTCTGCACAGCTTTCATCTAAGTTGTTATAATTCTGCACCTTCGTAGTATTACACTGTCTATATTGGGAAGAAGAGTTATGTTATAAAACTTGTGCTTATATATTTATGAAATTATTTACTTAAATATAAAACAAAAATATTAACTATTATTATAGAATCATAGTTAAATAACACAACCATTTAATTTGTGGTGAGTGAACATTGATAAACAAAAATATTAACTATTATTACAGAATCATAGTTAACTAACACAATCATTTAACCTGTGGCGAGTGAACATTGATAGGAAACAAGTTAAATGCCACAAATAAGTTATTTGTTACTTGTTCTCTATGTGTACTGTAATCACTCATTGTCTATGCCTCAGTTACATATTATCACTCATCTTATTCTAGTTAAATAGGTTGTGTGCCACGAATTGCCCGTTATCCATGCATTAGCTATGGGTTATCCATGCATAAACTACCAATTATTTTTCATACTTTTTTTTTATAATTATTTATCTCAAAATTGTAACAACAACCATAAAATCAATTTGAACAATACATTTATCTCATTCTCTTGAAATATAGGAAAAACATGGATGCTAGTCCACTCCAAAATCTAAAATATAAGTACCTATTAATGTAACAAGATTTATAGAATTTAGGAAGATGTCATTCACTTATAAAAAAACACAAAACATCTTTGTGTCAATGGATAAAGGTATAGATACTCATCTAAAATATCCTTAATCTCTCTTCACTCTTCTAAAGTTCTCTTCTCTTCCATGTCTCTTCACTCTTCTAAAGTTATCTTTTAGTTGGATGTTTAAGTTTAAGTTTAAGTTTATATATATATATATATAATCAACTTTAAACAATAATAACAACTTTATTATGATTTTTTAGTGGATTCAATAATTGTTTAAAAATATTGGAAATATATTTGGTATAATTGTTAAAGCATACATAAAGTGAGTTCAAAAGAGCATATTTACCTATGATTGAATATGTGGTTTGAGCTTAATTACAATTTCCACCCAATTTTAAAAAATTGGACAATTCTTGATGAATCCAAGTATTGGATTAAAAGAAACTGAGCTTTTGTTGTATGACTTGTCAACACACATACCATTTTCATGTACTTGGGAAACAATGACACCCTTCTTGTAAAAACATTTAAAAGCAACCTTTATAGCAATATCAAAAAAGAAACCTCTATGGAAACTCCAAAACAACATGTGGAACAAGTGAGATAAAAAACATCAACATAGTAACTCACCCTAGATTAAAACATTAGTTAAAGTACTCAACCTAGACTCAAAGGGTGGTGATGTGAATATGGCCACAATACCTTCCCCTTCTTGCAAACAATCCTAGCAGGAAACCCCTTAAGTGGGATGACAAGACACCATGAATTAGATAATTTGGATTCAAAGAAGGATATAGGATCCACATTAAGCTCAAACTCAAAGTATCCATAGTCAATGTTTCTTCCATAAATAATTGACCTCTTGATTGAATATAATAACAAATGGAAAAATCTTCATGTTTAAAAATTAAGAAACATAATATCATAATACCCATCTTTAAAAAAATACACAATAATCAAGTTAAAACATATGTTAGTTATAATGGTAATTAATTATTCAAAGCTTAAAAAACTTAATCCCTTATAAATAATAATATTAATATTAACTAACATAATATTGAACTTCTGTCATATTTTTAAAATTTTCTTCAATCAAACCTTTAAACCTATGCTCATTTAATGATTTCTTCACCATTATTTTGGAAAAAAAAATTAATGATTTGTTCACGATTATTCTGGAAAAAAAAATGATTTCCTCACCATTCATAAGGCAAAGAAGCCTCGGATCCTCCCAAGGTGAACCCACATAACAAGTAGGTCATTTCAACCAGTCCACTCCTTCTTGGTGATCCATAGTTATTTTAATCCTACTTCAACCTACGCTCTTGGTGCTCCATAGTTATTTTAAGCCTACTTCAACCCACTCTCTACAAAGTTAGGGGTTTTGACTGAGACCTATAATCTCATATCCAATGTCTAACCAGGATTTGAGACTTTGAGAGGAGCCCACACATTCTGCTAAATTTAGCACAGGTTATGGTGATTCAGTGAATGCTTTGCATTTAAACCAAATCCAAGACATTACGTTATTTTGGCGCCACACTTTCAAACTTGGTTCCATATTTAATTGTTTTCAATTTTTGCAATATGTGGTATTTGGAGGCAACTTAGGATTCTCATGGCATTTGGAAAAGATTGGGTTGCTACTGCTGAACCCTTCACCATATTCAAGGCTTTCAATCTTTCAATCTCATTTATGGATCACTGTAGCCCACCCTTCTCATTCTTCAACACACCGTTCTGACTCTCATTCATCCCTGCAGCCGTAGAGTCCACCAATATCTTGTAAAGGCATGGGGCTTTCTTTCCATTCTGTATCTTTGATTTTTTTGTACTGAAATGGTGTATTCTTTCCATTCCATGTCTTTGATTATTTTGTATTGAAATGGTGTAGTTAATTGCCACAAAGATGTTTGATTTATTCTTTCTGCTATGCATTGTTTCAAATCATCTATCATTGAAAATATATGCTTGGCAGAGCACCCATTTGATATTGAGGTAACTGACTTCATCCTTTCTTGAGCTCTTCTAAGTATTTTTTCTATGGTTTCTGTTACAGGGTTTCTAGGGTTCTGCTATAAGCCTGCCAAGAAATTTGAATGTGGGGTTTCTATTATAAGCTTTTTATTGTCTTATTGACTTATATGCTGTGTCTATTGTCCAAGTATTATCTAACTAAAATTTGATCTGGGTGTTACTGCAAACAGGACCGTTAACTAGTATATGCTGCTTGTGTTTGATAATGTCTTGGATGATACATCTTGGTTATAAGACCCAAATGTAAGTGCAGAGGAAAGATAGGGAACGAGATAGAGGAATGGAGTCAAGGAAAAATGGGGAACAAGACAAAGGAATGGTGTTGGCGTTGCTTCTCTCTGAATGTTGAGATCGACGAAGGGGTCTAAAAAATATTTATAGCACCAGGAAACCCTAGACATTGCCTTTTGGTTTCATCGTCGTCCAGATGAAGTCATCCATGTTGAATCAATGACATGGAAAGAAGGAATTTTTTTTTCATTCACTGGAAACCACTCCAAGAAAATCCACTCTTACATTGTTTCTGATTCACGTTTCTTAATCTATTTCTCAAGTTATCTATTACAACATCATTTACTTTGTAAGTATTACTAAGTTTTTTTTATTAAAATGCATAAAAAATAATTATTTTTCTGGCGAGGGAGTTCATCAACTAGAGCTCTGTGTAACTTTTCCATCTTGAAGAATGGTTAAATATATAATGTTTGAGGAAACTGAGGGAAATGAAGTGCACATGATTTCTGCTCCCGCAAACAAGCATTACTTCTGGAACTATTCTAATCCTTCTGGTTGGATGCTTCAAGGGGAAGTGTGTTGTCTTCTTGAAGTAGCTCAAGTCTGGCCTTTTTCTTGTTACTGGTATGTTATTCCTTCGCCCCAACATCGTAACTAGTATAATATATGTATGTTCAGTTATCAAGAATATCATATGTATTTTAAGTTATCAAGAATATCGTTGTTGCTGAAGATATGAGGTCCGTATGATTTATAAGCTAGTAACTATTTTAGGATGAATCATCCAATCATATACATATTTCAATGATATTTCAAATATTAAGCATATTTGTTTCTTAATTGACATTTTAGATATCAAGTCATATCAATAACAATGCATTTTAATCCATTGCAAAGATCTAAGCTTCTTTTTTGTTTTCCTTTTACTGGGTCAGTGGGATGAATCAATCCTCAACTGTAAACTATATATATGCAATAAAATGAGGTTCTCTGTAGCCCCGGTGGGTGGAGGGGTTCCATCAGTACTGCTTGTTTGCGGGAAAGACTATATACGTTGTTAACACCTGTATTTAACAAAGCAGAAATAAGACCATGGTGGAGGTAAGATTATGTTGTTTAAATACTTTGGTTAAAGGATATAGTGTAAAAGTGGAATGATAGTAAAAAAATCGACTAAGTCACTAAAGATCCTAGGCCGTGATGAAAGAGGAGAGAAAATCAACGGCTGGTATTCCCTCCACTCTTCGAAACATGCGAGGAAGATAAGACAGGTTCAGGATTTTAAACAGCTGCACAGATCAAAGGTTATAAAGTGGTCCTGGGCAGATCCACGGTTCACATCCAATCCGCGTTGTGAAAGCACGAGTTGGTTAAAGAAATGGAGTCTGGCGGAATCATGTATACTCCTCTCGATCCAACGGCGGAGGGGCAAAATCGGATCACATCGATGGATGGGATTGATCCCGTAACCGAAACTTGCACGGAGGATAAGCCCAAAGCATCCAGCGGGATGGGTGTGGGGTAGTTAATCCGACGGCTGAGGATTAGGGGCGGAATAGATCAACGACCGAGATTAATTCCGGAACCAGGACCTGCACGCTGGATAATTCTGAACTACCCAGCGGAATTCATTGCATGAGGCTTGATCCAACGGTTGGAGATAAAAGCGTAATGGATCAACGGTTGTTATAAATTCCGGGGAGTGAAATCGCACGAGAGATAAGTCCGAGGCTGCTAGCGGAATTGGGTAGGTGTCAACAGATTTGACAGCTGACAAATGCCGGGAAATCACATCAACAGCTGAAAAGGATTCCGGAGGATGAACGTGCACGGTGGATAATCCCGAATTGCCCAGCGAAATTGGGTACATGGCTGATGATCCGACAGTGCATGGTTAAAGGCATATCGCATCGACAGCTGTGGACGATTCCGGAGCTCGGAGTTGCACGATGGTTAAAGTCAGAGGGCTCAGCGGAATGTGGGACGTGGCGTTTGATCCAACAGTGAAGGGTGGAAGGTACGTCACGTCTACGGTCATGAGCGATTCCGGGATGGAGACTTGCACAGTGTTTATCGCCAAGACGCCCGGTGGAAAAAGATATGTGGCATGCGATCCGAGGGCCATAAATTTGCAAAGAATCAGATCAACGGTTGGTAATGAATCTGGAGGAGAAATACGCGCGGCTGATAGTAGATGGTGGTTGCGGAGAGTAAATGATCGTCCACGTGGCGAATTGTGATAGGCTCCGAAAATAAAAAGGCTTATAAAAGCGAAGGGTTGACCTCTATCATTGTTATTTTATTCGCTCGGGACCAGTGAAAAGGACCGGCCTATTTGGCAGCTTCCATTTGTCAGTTTTTAGCTTCCATTCATCAAGTGCAGACACGCTTCGGGCACACGCCTCTACAGTAAACCAGGTAAAGTTGAAACCCAGTAATTCTGTAATTCCTCCCTCCAAATTACCAGTGTGAAATTCAGTAATGGACCAGGGAAAAGAAGTTCAAGTGTCGGGTCAAGTCGTAGATGATAGAGAAGAGTTCTTAGTAGACAGGGATAGGAATGTATGCGACCCCTTCCTCTCTGTGGGGAGCATGTCTGTCAGCAAAGAGAAATTATGGTATTACCATTCGCGAGGGAACGATGTGTTGAATGTGTGCAAGTCTTTCCTATACTATTTCGCCATTGAGAAAACCCTCCATTTCTCAGAGTTTGCAGAGTGGTGTGCTATAAATTATTCTCCGTCTCAAAGAATTATTGTCAGTCAGTCTGCGTCCAAAGTACTGTGTAGAATTGATGCCGTGGTCATTCGAGAAAACCTTAGTTTGCCAAAAAATTACCCAGATAGTCGTGAAGTAATAAATGAGTCAATCCTGGTCGAATTGTACAAGAAGTGTGAAGCCGAAACCCGCTGTAAATTCTTGTCGAGCGTTTTAAAGGATGGTCAATCTTTAGATGGTATATCCATGCCCTACCCTGTACATATTTTTAAGAGTGAAGTTCAATTAGTCATTTCTTTAGTGTGTCAAGTACTAGGTCTAGATGAGGATTGTCATGTGGGCGAGGTCGTTCTTGGATTTTTGTTGAGAATAAGTTCCTTTGTTTCTGAGTCCCACTCAACCCCAGTTTTTAGTTTAGACGAATACCTGGCTGAAGCAATCCATCTTCAGCTAAGCGAGTTCCCAAAGGTCCAGTTTATCAGGTTCCAGACTTATTTGCTTAATATGCTACTGTGTTCCAATATCTCTGAGTTGAAGTTTCTGAGTACTCTGTGCTCTTCTGATTTACCTAAACAAATCAGCATGTTCGAATTTGCCAATTCGATCATGTTTGAGATGTACAAAATGCTGTTCAATGAAGAATTACCCCGTGTCCTGGATGAAATGAGAAGCTTAATGCAGTCTTCACCAGAGGATCGGGTTGGAGATTGGTTTTTTTACAAAGATTATACTTCGTTGAGAATATATGGCTTCACTGGTCAGCCTTATAGGCTACCTTCCTTTTTGACCCCGAGAATCTTCGCATTGGAATTCATGAGACAGAGATTGCTGTCTGAGGAGGAACATCTTTGTGCTTTCAAGAAGTCTTCGAACATCAAGTTATCGTTTAAGGTTGGCACCTTCATTTTTTTGGTCGCATGGGCAGACCCAGGTTTACTCTATATCAACCAACAACACCCCTAGCTCACTGGCCCTTTCGGCGACAGACCGCTAAGTAATCTGAAGTCTCACCTGAAGTGAATCTAATGGGTTGGACAAGACTCAAGTGTCTTGGACCAGGTTTTGTGCACCCTACTTCTCTTCTCTCACTCCTGCTAGCCACAAGGTCAGCTATCCTTGCGCGTCGCATGGTTTATTCTACTCGCGGCTCTTCCCGCTCCGCGACTCTTACCCGTGCGCAAGTTGCGCGGTTTCTTCCCACGTCGCACAACTTCCACTTACTCACAATATCTCCAACCTTATCGCATCACTGCGCATCGCGTGACGCACAGATCCTCCTCAACACTAAGTCCTCAGCCCGCAGTATCGGGCACCGCAGCTCCTCTGCCGGTGCGATATCGCCTCTCTGCGATATCCTACCTCCACGGCTTCACGCTCTTAGCATCGTCTGCATCGACGTGTGAGACTCAGCTTTCAAGAAAGTTAGACTGTGATTAATTGACCATTCTAAGCAAGCATAAGGGATCCTTTATGTAGCCTACTGATAGACTTCAACTTATATCTATCCTTCTTTATTACTGTGAGCTGAACAATACATACATTCATTTACTGCAACTAAAACCATATGCATAATAACCAGTAACAGTAAGCAAATACAATCACATTCATGCAGCACATAACACGCAGATTTAACGTGGTTCACCCCCCAGATGGGAGCTACGTCCACCAAACTGTGCTTCTATTATTATATCTTGAGGGAAGTTAGCACAGTTCTGCTACACCGCATATGCAGCGTGAGATCTCTCTTAGACCTCTTGTCTACTTCTATCTTTATAATGCCTTTCTTACAATATATTCTTCCCTCTCTGTCAATCTTTGTGGATTGTTACATACAGACTCAATGACTCACAGACAAGCTAAGTGTCTGGATCTTTACAAAAACGGTCTGTCTACTGACTACTGAACCAACTAACCCACTAACCAACCCTTTACAATACAAAATACAAGCTTTTATAGGTGGCCCGAAGGTCTCACCATTACAACACTGTGGGCCTGTCCCAACAGTAAACCCATACCCTAATTAGTGACAGTCGGTCCTCTCTGTCCTTGAGGTAGCCGCTTCCTGTCACACCACAGCTCTCTGCAGTCTTCCATGCTTCCTGGCACTAATCATGGGTACTGTGCACCGCTTCACTTCTCTGTCCTTCGTCTTCAATGCTTGAGCCTCGTTTCTCTTTCTCCTTTATGAGGGTTGCTGAGCCCTCCTATCTTCCGTCGCTTCCTTCAATGCAGTGGGTGAGCTTTCTTCTCTCGGCTGCTCGGGTACCGTTGCCTTTCTTGACTTCTCTATCTCAAAAGTCATGGTTTTCGGCTCTTCTCTTCAGTTGGAAACGTGCTACGACGTCGTAGCCCTGTCTCATCTTCTTTCTACCAAAACTTATCTTTCCACTAAACTAGCAGCTTCTTCTGTAGCCGCGGGACCCTACTCCAACAGTCCCCTAACACTTACTTGTGGCTCATCCTCGAGCCACTACCAGTGGGATTCTCCTGCTATATATTCTCCTTTGCCTCCTGCGAAGTGCATTGTAACTTGCCCTGAAGTCCTGCGACTTCATTCTTCATCTCCTCGGCACGCTGTTTTTAGTTTCTGTAACTTGGTTCATGGGTATTTCTATGTTACTTATGCTCGTATTTCCTTGGCTTGTACAAGCTTATCCGGATTTTTACTACTATTCCGGTCTTCCTTGTCCCCGTATCAAGATATGCTATTGTCTTTCCTTTGTTTTCGTTCTGAAAGACTTCTAGCTGATACCGGCTCTCGACCAGTTTAGAAGCTCTATGTTCGGTGAGTCGGCCACAGATATCCTTTCCTCTTTATCTGGGTTAGAACTTTTATCACAAAGGAATCAGGAATCTGTATCTTCCAGCCTTCTCAAACATTTCCTTCCGCCTGGAGCCTTGTATACGGGAGAGCTTACAAACCATGAATTCCATTCCAAGAACAAGCCTTTGTCCTCATTCTGGAATTCTACTGTCTGCTGGTTCTGCCACTCTCGTCCACTTCTCTTCTCTTCGAAGTGCCCCAGGTATACATGCTGCCTCTGATCGTCAGATTGTTGCTTCGTTACCTCCGCAATATATTGTTCTTCTCTTAGCTGATTATATAGGTCAGTGACCTTCTCCCGTTGCTTTCTTTTTCTCATTTTTACTTTCCACCTGGAGGGAGACTTCTTCGCAACATGCTTCTGCTCTGATTTCTTATCTTCAGTGATCGGCTCGGCATTCTTCTTCTCCTTAGAAGGGATTTTGGTAACAACTTCTACTTCAGGTGCTTGATGGTCCGTCCTTGGTGGCTGTCTGATCTGGGATGTATCTACTTTCACAACCTTGGGTGGTGTTGTCATGGCGGCTAAAAGGCCACCACAATGGAACTGCTTCAATACGGCTTCCATGGGTTTGTCCACGGGCAGACTCCCCCTCTGGCTGAATGGTCTGGCTGTGCACTGGCTTCAAATTCTAGAAAGCACAGCACTCTGCAACTGAATCAGTTCTGTGCACGGGGAAAACTTGACTGCTTTCTCTATAGCTCTCGGGCTTGGTAACTGTACTCCTCCATCGTGAAGAGCTTGTTCCTTTATGCCGAAGGTGGCAGTCCCGGATGCAAAGGTCGTCTCCGGTGCCACCCGTGGATTTTAATAATTACCTGGTCAAGGCCATACCCATCATCTGATCCCCTAATTAATGCTAAAATCTAATCAAATATTCCTTGAAGCGTGTGTACAGGTGCCAGTCTCGTCGGGGATTTACCAAATCTAGAAAAATTTATTATACTGTTGCCAAATCTACGGTAAGGGATACCGGTCATTTCCTCATTAACTACCTGTCAGACGGTGAGTTGACGGGCCCTCTGTCAGTTGCAAACTAAGTACGTGGCACGGAGAAGCATCGCACTGCCGCGATGTGACTCCACGTCATCTGCGCAAAACAATACCTTTTTTTTATAAAACTTTTACTGTGTAGACTAGTTTCCGATACGATGCCTCCTTTCAACTACATTGGACATTTGCACTCACATAAACTGTTCATGCTAGGATTGAGAGGTGGGGAGACTGTCACTATAGAGCTTAAGCCTACTGCCATTAATCCATGTGGGAAGAAGCTCCTCGTTCAGTTGACTGAGCTGAACAACACCTCCCTCTGTGACTTGTTGTATCTGATATGGCCCCAGCCAATGCGTTTTGAACTTCCCTAGAAACTTAATGAATTTGCTGTCATAAAGGAGCACTAGGTCTCCAATCTGGGAAGTCTTATTCTTAATGTGTCTATCGTGCCAAGATTTTTCTCATTCTTTCTGCACTGTCTGATGGAATCCAGCGATGAATCTGTCTTCTTCCAAGGTAAGCAGCTGTGCTAACCTTTCCTCTACTGTGTTTATATCAGTCATCCCGGTAATTTGAGCGATTCTTAAACTGGGAAGAATATACTCCATAGGCATCATAACCTCCTACCCATACACCAAGCTGAAAGGTGTGTGTCCCATAATCTTCTTGCATGTGGTTCTGTATGCCCATAATACAGCGTTAACTCGGAGGTCCCAATCATTCCTTTGGCTATTGCAGATCTTAGTCAGAGCATTTTCTAGAATCTTATTGAAGGCCTCCACCGTACCATTAGCCTGTGGATGGTAGGAAGTGCTCTTATGGTGCTGAATATGGAATTCTCCTGTCAAAGCCTTGATGGTGTGGTTCAAGAAATGTGTGCCTTGATCGCTCATTAGAATTACTGGGCACCCAAATCTACTGATAATGTTTTCAAAAAGGAACTGTGTAGCTGTAACAGCATCACAATTTCTAACTGCCTTGGCCTCCGCCCATCTGGTGAGGTACTCTGTTCCAGTGATAATATATCTTGCACCCATGCGCTTTCTCGGTGGGTTGATAGGACCCACAAAATCTATTGCCCATTTGTCAAATGCGCGCAGCGTGACCTGCGGTGTCTTTATGCAATGTGGGCCACCACAAGCCTGCCTCTAAGATTTTCTGCGCAGTCGGCTTTCCAGCGAAATGACCTCCTGCGATTCCTGAGTGTGCCTCTCTCATAATAGTGTCTTTTTCATGCAGCATCACACATCTGCGCAGAACTTCATCCGGACCTAACTTGTATAGGTGTCCTACGATAAGGGTGAAGTCTGCTGCTTTAACAACCAACTGCTTCTTTTGCTGCTTGGTAAAGTCATCCGGTGCTACTCCTGTGGTGAGGAATTGAATAATATCGGCATAATAATCATATGCGATCTGTATAGAGAACAACTGTGAATCGGGCAGATTGTCTTCGAGGTTACTTGGTTCTTTGCCTGATTCTATCCGCGACAGATGATCAGGTCCAGCATTCAGTCTGCCTGGTTTCACAATGATTTCAAAATCATATTCTTGGAAGAGGAGTAACCATCTGCAGATTCTCCCCCCTAACACTGGCTTGTTGACTAGGTACTTCAGTGCAGAGTGGTTAGTAAACATCTTAAACAAGGCTCCCAATAGATAGTGTCTGAAATTCTGTAGCACGTACACCATAGCTAAGCCTTCTCTCTCTGTTGTGGTGTAGTTCTTTTCTGCTGTGGATAGCTTTCTGCTGGAATATGTAATGGGATGATCAATATCTCCTTCTCCTGGTTGTGTCAAGACAACTCCCAATGCGATGCCTGATGCATCCACATGTACATGAAATGGATTAGTCCAGTCTGGAAATACTAGGATAGGTGCTGTAACCATCTTTTCCTTAAGAGTGTCTAGACTCTGCTGACATTCCTCATTCCATAGGAACTTTACATCTTTCTTTAGCAATTTCTCCATTGGTGCTGTAATCTTTGCGTATCCTTTGATAAACTTTCTGTAGTATCCGGTATGACCAAGTACTGTCCTCAGTTGCTTGACTGAGTTAGGTGCTAGAAGGTTCACAATGATGGTGATCTTCACGGGATCTACCATCAAGCCTTGTTTGCACACAATGTGACTTAACAAAATACCAAATGGTGCACAAAATATACATTTTTTCAAGTTTAGAGAAATCTGGTATTGCCTACATTCCTCTAGCATCAGTCTGAGATCTCCTATGTGTTTGTTGATTAGTCCAAATACAGTCCAGTCATCAAAATATACTTCTAAGAATTTATGGATATATTCTTTAAATACAGCAACTACTACCCTAGAAAATATAGCTGGTGCATTCTTAAGACCAAAAGGCATTACCATATACTGGAACGAGCCCCATTCTGTCGCAAAGGTGGTCTTAGATCGATCTTCTGGATGTATCCTAATCTGATGGTAGCCTGAGAAGCCGTCAGTGAAGGAGTAGACCTCCTGTCCTCCCACGTTGTCTAATACTTCATCAGTGAACGGTGTCGAAAATGGGTCATGAAGGGATGCATTGTTGAGCTTGTGCAAGTCAACACAGATTCTGATGTCCCCTTTTGTTTTCTTCTCTTGCATGACCATGGGGCTAACCCATTCGCTTTCTTCTACCGGCTCAATGATGCCTGCTGCTAGCATCTTATCGATCTTGTCCTTGACTTTTTATTTGTAACGCGGGTTTAATCTATATGGGCACTGCTTGACTAGTCTAGCATCCTCCTTCAATGGTATTCTCATCACTCCCAGGTCTCCGACTATTCCCTTCATCTCCGTGAACTTGGTGGAAAATAGGTCCTGATAGTTATGTAACAAATTTGCGATCTGTCCGACTGTTTCATCGTTCCAGTAGTCTCCAATAGAGGCAAATTTAGGTTCTGCGTCTGTGCCAATATTGACCTTTTTAATCTTAATGGGTTCAGTGATTGCTGCAATCTCTAGCTGTGGTCCCTCAACATCGCGAGTCCCTTCTGACTCAGGAATGTTAGTGTTGCGAGGATCCTCATCCGCCTCCTCTATTTCTGACGCAAAATTGTAGCATTCCAACGCCTCTTTTAGCTGGACAGCCCACTCAGGTTCGGCTGGCACTGATGTGGTGCAATCTTCAAATATCTTAGTCTTGATCAGTTCTAGGGCCTGAGCAACAGTTGGATGTTCTGATTCAAATGCAAAGGTGAGTAGAAAACTGTCTGTCATGAGTGACCATGTGGTCGTCCCCTTGCACAATTCGGTCTCTATGTGCCAGTTCCTTGGAACTGTATCCAATGTGTGGATGAATCGGTGAATCCACTCATCCTCGGGAATGTTCGACCAGCTCTGTTCACATGCCTGAATGTGTGTTCTGGGATCAGTTTCTCCTATGTACTTGTGCTGGACATACTCTCTATCGTCAGAAAATCGGATTGTCATGAGTCTTTTAATATCGTCCCATGATGCAATATTCTCTTTGTGTGTATACCACCATCTTGCAGGTGTGGCTCGTACTGCAAGGTCCATAGCTGGGATCCTCTGCTCATAAGGATATGTTGCTCAAACTGCTCAAGGAAGTCCTGGATATCTGTCAGTCCATGATATGATGGAATCTCATTAATTTCTGTGCCAATCCATCGCAGTGACTTACTTATGAACGCACATCTGCACGCTGAGACTTCGTAAAGTCTGTTCTGCCAGTTCTCTAAATCAACGTCGGAATCCGATGCGCATGAGCTGTCACATCGCCAACTAATGTGCCTTTCTGCCGTTGGATTGATATAGTCGTTCTGGTTTGCAGTCATCTGGTAGAGATTATCCATGTTATATGCCTCCTCCTCTGCTCGGATAGGTTCAATATATCTAGGACCCTGGAAAGGATCCAATGGCGCGATGACCCGGATCTGCGCATCCTCAAAGGTCATCTGTCTTCTCTTTAGGTCGATGACAGCCTTGCTACCGATCACCCAATCAATACTTAATAATGCTGGATACGGTCGACTATCACCAATTATTTTTATAACCTCGAAGTCCGCGAAAATGAGAACTCCATCAATGTCAACTGGCACCTGCAGTAGTCGACCCAGTGGTGACACTTTATGCTGGTTCACCAATCTTAGGTGGATAGGCGATCTGACTAACTGAGGGCTACCCATCTGTTGCCATGTCTGCTTAGTTAGAATGTTCACATCTGATCCTAGATCTAAGACGACCTCATCCATCTCAAATTCTCCAATCTGCGCTGTGAGCTTCATCTCTCTTCCGGTCCTCGTACGTCCTGTAATACTATGAACAGCACGGTGTGCACTGTTTGAGAGAGAGGGTTGCTGACACTGATCTATGATGCGCTGTAGCTCACCGATAGATTTTTCATTTCTCAAGAGTTTCAAGCAACTGTTCTAGAAGGATTGTACACTTTCTGTTGATTCATCATCATCGCATCTTCCCGATGTAGTAGCCTGCGGTGTCTGTTCTCTGCTATCGCCACAAGGCGCTTGCTGTGGTACGCCCCTAGACGGCGGTACCTGGGATCCTGATGGGGTAGGTTCATCAAAGGAAGCCTTGGCTTCGTGAAATGTCTCTTTATTCTTCTGCAGGTCTAATGATGTTGTTTTACTAGGAGCTCTGCGCACCCACGACTGTCCTGCGTTCTTTTCAATAGCCTACGATGTACCACTGGTGGAAGCACCGCTTCGAGTCACAATGTTAACTGTTGGTTCTGGTTCCTTAGGTTAAGCGGCAATAAGCTGGATGTTTTGGTGTGCTGCTAGCTTAGGGTCTTTGATCTTAGCTATCAGGGTAGGGCACTCTTCTATGGTATGATCATAAGATTTGCAGTAGTTACAAGTGGTAGTGGGGATCTGACAGTCCCTGGCATAGTGTCCTACAACTCCGCAGTTATAACAAGTGATTGGTCCACGACCTTGACCAAACCCCCCTCCTCCTCCAAAGCCTCCTCCACGATCTCGTCCTCTGAATCCTCCTCCACGGCCTCCATAAGTCTGATCCGGCGGTGGTCCTACTGCTGGACCCTGTGTTTCTGATTGGACTCTGTATGCGTCATGCTTTCTATCTAACATGAGGTCATAGGCTCGGAAATCCTGTTCATTGTGTCCGACGGACTTGCAGAAGACACAGTATAGGTTCTTAGGTGCCTGTACATACTTCTGAAGTAAAAGGCATTGCTGAGGTGGATGTCCGTGTGTTTTGCATATTTCACACCATGGACCTTGCGTTCGTGGTAAGGGGTTAGGAGCCCCTGATGCTGAATATTTTGCAAAGACTAGACAGTTGTCTTTGATATGACCTGGTGCTTTACATCGTAAACACCATATGTCATGCATAACCTCTTTCCCTTTCTTAAGTTCATGTATCTATAACGTGAGGTTGGCCAACTGGTTCTGTAAGGTTGTCATGCCTACAGTGGTTTCAGCTAAAGGTGAAGCTTCTAACTTCATCGCCATCTCCAACGTGTCATCCTGTGTCTGGAGTTTCTGCTGCATTAGTGGCATTCTGATGTGAGGGAGCAACGCTGCAATAAACCATTTTTTATGCTACTCCGGTGCAAACTCAAAGCTTACTTGGTCTATAAGGGCTTTGAATTTCTGGTCAAAGTCCCATATTGACTCTGATGGAAGCTGCTTAATATCCTTGAGCTCTGTTATACACTGAGATTCAGACTTAGGTTTCTTGAACTCTTTAATCATGGCGTTCTTGACCTGGGCAAGTGTCTTGGGTACTGTAGTATACTTTATGTACCATGTTAAAGCTCGGTCTCTGAGTGTGGTGACTAACTGTACAAGCTTAAGGTTATCATCGTTGATTTCTTTAATGGTCCACATGGCTTCACATAGAAACCAGTGCTGTTCTAGGTCCTCTGCTCCTGTACCCTTGAAGGTAGGTAGCTTCATATCATCTCCCATTCTATTTCTCTGTGGTGGGTTCTGACTAGCTGGATTACTACCACTCAACGGTGTAGGTGAAGGTGTTGTCGCGGTAGCAGGTACTGTCTGTGAACTACTAGATGGAGTACCTACAGGATTTTTCTGAGTTCCGGTCTGTTTCTGTGGGGTGTAAGGGTGGTAAGGTATACCCCCCTCTGATTCTTCTGTGGTACTAGGACTCTGTTGTCGAATACTGTCTGAACTTTTTTCAAATATTGGAGATCTGAAATCTACTTTATACTTCTTTCCACTACGTGTTCTTCCAATGTCATCTAAATCACTTTCAAAGTCTTGTGACATTACTATCTTTACTTATTCATCTGAAATCATGTCCATTACTCCTTTTTCATATAGCAGCATCTTAAGGGACAAGTTTAGAGATCTTAGGTACTTACCACGATATCCTTTGAAGAAGTACCGTTCAGCTTCACTGAAGCTCTTCCTCTGGTCGACTGCAAATTCTGTAACAAAGCCTTCTAGCACACTTGTAAGCCAGAAGTCCACTGCTCTCGTAATGGGATTGTCAAGGTTCTGCACGGTTTGAATCAGCTCCGGTGTCCAGACAATGTTTCTTTTCTTCTTGAATATGTTCTTATATGTCAACTTTGATAACCAGTCGTAAAGCTCATCTCCATAGGTTGCAAAGAATATCGCATGTATATCTGAAGCGATATGTTTTTCTAACCAGTCCTCTGTACTCAGTCTAGGATTCCGATTTTCTTTCTTAGCAAACTCCCTTAAGTTTGAATCCAGCCACTGGTGAAATTCTTCTCTAGTAGGATGCCAACAGAACATTAGCGTCCAGTCGTTCAAGCCGGCAACGAAACCATTTGTTGGTCGCATGGGTAGACCCGGGTTTAGTCTATATCAACCAACAACACCCCTAGCTCACTGGCCCTTTCAGCGACAGACCACTAAGCGATCTGAAGTCTCACCCGAAGTGAATCTAATGGGTTGGCCAAGACTCAAGTGTCTTGGACCAGGTTCTGTGCACCCTACTTCTCTTCTCTCACTCCTGCTAGCCACAAGGTCAGCTATCCTTGTGCATCGCACGGTTTCTTCTACTCGCGGCTCTTCCCACTCTGTGACTCTTACCCGTGCGCAAGTTGCGCGGTTTCTTCCCACGTCACACAACTTCCACTTACTCACAATATCTTTGACCTTATCGCATCACTGCGCATCGCGCGACGCACAGCTCCTCCTCAACACTAAGTCCTCAGCCCACGGTATCGTACACCGCAGCTCCTTTGCCGGTGCGATATCGCCTCTCTGTGATATCCTACCTCCACGGATTCGTGCTCTTAGCGTCGTCTGCGTCGACGTGCGAGACTCAGCTTTTAAGAAAGTTAGACTGTGATTAATTAACCATTCTAAGCAAGCAAAAGGGATCCTTTATGTAGCCTACTGACAGACTTCAACTTATATCTATCCTTCTTTATTACTGTGAGCTGAAAAATACATACATTCATTTACTGCAACTAAAACCATATGCATAATAACCAGTAACAGTAAGCAAATAAAATCGCATTCATACAGCACATAACACGCAGATTTAACGTGGTTCACCCCGCGGATGGGAGCTACGTCCACCAAACTGTGCTTCTATTATTATATCTTGAGGGAAGTTAGCACAGTTCTGCTGCACCGCATATGCAGCGTGAGATCTCTCTTAGACCTCTTGTCTACTTCTATCTCTATATTTCCTTTCTTACAATATATTCTTCCCTCTCTGTCAATCTCTGCGGATTGTTACATACAGACTCAATGACTCATAGACAAGCTAAGTGTCTGGATCTTTACAAAAACGGTCTGTCTGCTGACTACTGAACCAACGAACAAGATAACCAACTAACCGACTAACCAACCCTTTACAATACAAAATACAAGCTTTTATAGGCAGCCCGAAGGTCTCGCCATTACAACACTGTGGGCCTGTCCCAATAGTAAACCCATACCCTAATTAGTGACAGTCGGTCCTCTCTGTCCTTGAGGTAGCTGCTTCTTGTCACACCACAGCTCTCTGCAGTCCTCCATGCTTCCCGGCACTGATCATGGGTACTGTGCACCGCTTCACTTCTCTGTCCTTCATCTTCAATGCTTGAGCCTCGTTGCTCCTTCTCCTTTATGAGGGTTGCTGAGCCCTCCTATCTTTCGCCGCTTCCTTCAATGCAGTGGGTGAGCTTTCTTCTCTCGGCCGCGCTGGTACCGTTGCCTTTCTTGACTTCTCTATCTCAAAAGTCATGGTTTTCGGCTCTGCTCTATAGCTGTAAACGTGCTATGGCATCGTAGCCCTATCTTATCTTCTTTCCGCCAAAACTTATCTTTCCGCCAAAACTTATCTTTCCGCTAAACTAGCAGCTTCTTCTGTAGCTGCGGGACCCTACTCCAACACATTTTTAAAAGTAAGGGTGCCTTGGTTTTTATAGAAAAGTTGTTGCAAAATATGGATTTCATAAAAGAGTCAAATGTGAATTACGACCCCCATCAAGTGATCTCATTGAGAAAACAAGCTAACAGGAATAAGCCATTTGAGCATCAAGCTGTTGAGGGGTTAGCTGAAATGGCTAATTTACTGCAGTTTACTGACGAGTCAAAGTCTGATGAAGAGACACATCCTGCACCTGGTACAGCAATCCAAATCACGGAAGGTGTTAGTGTTGCAGTTAAGAGGATTTTGTCCAATGCTGAGAGTATGGAAGTGGACGAAGAGGCTTCCCATAAAAAGGCAAAGCTGCTCGAAGGTGGCGAGATCGTAGATGTTGAAGTTTCTGGTGTCTTCAAAAAAGTTTCCCTAGTCCCCATGAAGACCGTGCAAGTTAACCAATTCTCTTTTAAAGGTTTAGAAGGTGATATAGACAGCTCAGACTCCAGCCCCTTGTTTAATTCGAAAGAAGAGCTCAAGGCCAGCTACATGGAAAAGAGAAAGTAGTCCCTAGAGTAAACGAGAAGTCTGCTCCTGAGGGTGAGAAACTTGTACAGTTCAAAAACATCTCTAGTTTCAGCTAGGGATGCTGAGAAAAATAATTTTAAGATGGCCATAGTGAATGACAAGAAGATGTTTGAGATAGAAATCAGGCTGGACAAAATCAGCACCCCAGACAAGATTCAGCTGCATAAACAAACCAGCGACATCATCTATTCAGATTTACTACAGGCCATGGTGAGGATAAGCAAATTGCAGGTGTTGGTAGACAAATTGGAAGTTCAGTTAAAGCATGAGAAAGTGGAAAATAAGGAAAATGTTATTCAGATCAGAAATCTACAAGCAGACAATGCTAGTTCAAACAGCACCCAGGAGATCAAAAGGATGCTGGAGGAGAAGGATAATGCACTCCTGACCCTGAAGAAGAAACTGAAAATCCCAGGTGCCGAGCATGTCCAGTCTTCTGAGCTGCTAGCTCTCCAGGAAGAGAAAGATAAAATCCATCAAGAGATGATGAAATACAAAGGAAAAGCTGGAGAGCTACAAGAGGAAAAAGATAGGTGGGAGGCCGAAAGGGAGGAGCTGCTATCCAAAATCTCCATGATGAAGAAATATCAGACTGAGGAAAAGGAGATTATGGAAGAGTTAATGAGCCAAACCCCTACCGGTGATGACTTATCTATTGTAAATATCCAGAAGCCATTAGCTGATTTTTCTGCAGATGACCTGTTGGTGTCTATGTCCCAGGTGAGTTTGAAGGAGGAAGCTATCAAAGAGTTGAAAGCCGAGAATGAAAAAGTAAAGTCCGAATTAACCAAGATAACTTAAAGCAGAAAACAGATCTTGCAGGACAGGAATCAATTACAGAAAAAGCTCGATGAGCTAAAAGAAAAAAGCATTGGGAAAGGCCATCTTCAAGGGGCGAAACATATTATTTGGGATACCCTGACTATAGAGATTACCAAGTTCCGGCACTACTTGAATTTTATTGATGATTTGTGTATACTGACAGAGTTGGCCCAACAAATACTGAAACTGGTAAATGAACACATGGCAAAAAGACCCCTCACTACAGCTCAGAACACATTAAATTTTCTGAATTCACTGACATACCAGAATTTGCACGACATGGGCATAAAGGACAGAATCTAAATAGTGCTGTCAGCGAAGAAGATCATCCACAAACACCATTTAATGAAGATTGTCCAATTATAGTTAGAATAATTGCTTATGCTGGTCAATAAGTTCAAACAAGAGTTTAAAGAGTTGTTCGAAGAGGGATTGTCGTCCTTCTGGGACGAAGAAGGTCGGATGCTCCCGCCGGAACATTATCATCACCTGCTTGTCCGGGCTCGCATGGACCACTCGAAATTTAATAGCTTGGAGAAGAACCTGACAGGACAAACCATTATAGACATGTTAACAGAATATTTCGAAGTCCTGCAGAAGTTCACCATTATCAGAGCCAGATTGCCCAAGAAATCTTATGAAGCATATATGGAGCTCGAGGTAGCTATTCGGGAGATGATGGAGTGTGACACCCCAAGTTCGGAACAGTGGAAAGCTGTAGAGCGGTTTGGGAAAACAAAGTATATTCTCCCCCCCTAGGAACAAGTGTCAGGTGCTGAAGAGCTGATGGGGCAAAGACTTGGAGCTGATGGGGAAAAGACGTGGAACTATTGGGAGAAAGTTTGTTATCCAGCTGATTTGTACTTAGTGATCTGTTAGGAATGGAGTTGTAACAACTTCCTAGTGGTGTAGGAATTCAGTTACAAACTCTAATTTACACCGATCATTCTATTATTGATCTGCTGGGGGCAAACTTATTGTTTTATCTATAAATTTGTATCTTTTTATGAGATGGGGGTTGGAACCCATCGAATGAAGTGATTTGTGGAGAACATATCTGTTTTATTTTAATACCAAAAATGAATGCATGAGAGTTTTTTCAGATATTCATGTATCATTGATGTTGCAGTCTGTGCTTTCTTTCTTTGTGTGATTGTATTTTCCCCTGTGTAACACTCCATTCTATTTTTTCTTCATATCTGGAACATAGTGTTTGATGATTAGAATTCATATGCTTATGCTCTATTCATCGTTTCAAGTATTATATGATTTTTTCTACTAAAGTTGATATGGAATTAGTCTTAGACGCTCTGTATTGATGGGCTGTTCCCTCGTCTTTTCTATTTCACCTTGATAAATGGAATGACTGTAATGATGTGATTACCTTGCCTTTGATAAATCTTGTGTATGCATCTTTGTGATCTTTTATATGTATATGACTCCATGCCCAATGGATATGTGATTGTTTCAACCGAACAAATAAATCTTTAAATATTGTTTACCATTTGGTCTTGTAAAGTTCGTATTGAGAGATCCCTCTCTGGAAGAGAATACCAATCTCTTCCTAAAGTGGTTTTGCTGTTAGCTCGGGGTGTATCTTTTACAACCTGGGTACATTCCGAGTGCTAACAAACTGGCGCCATTGCCGGGGATGAAAGTGCATATCTGCCCCGGGGGAACGACAAAGATTAAGAGATATTTTTGAGGGCAAACAGGAATTTCAAAAACAAAAGGAGGTTGTATATTTGCCCTGGTGACTTCATTGTGAAATTATTTCAAAAAATCAAGAACGACATTCTGGCTTCAAGAAGACACACACGAGGTAACTCTGATACCGAAATTCTGAAAAGTTTTGAAGATCCAGAAAGGTTGTTTAAAAGGAAAAATAAAGAAAAGCTAGATTCTCCTTTGTTCAGCCCATCATCATCACCAGATTCTCATAATAACCTAGAATGGGAGGTTAATACTGCACAAAACCTATTGAGAACCAAGTCTGAATCTGACCTTGGAAATACTGAGTTCAATCCTCATAGGTTAGAGACCTATCTGGTAGATTCCCTCTAAAGGGACGCGCAACAAGCCCCTGAAGCTGAAACACCCACCTCTAATCATACTCAAAGTGTCCTGGTTCCTGTGAACCCTCCTAGACCAATGGCTGCAAGGTTTTCTCCCTTGTGTTTGCCCGCTGTATTACATGATCTTCCCCAAAATTATTCTCAGAGAATTTCTTTATTTGATGGAGAAGGGGATATAACTGCAAAACAACATGTTGCCAAGTTTGAAGATTTCATTGACCTGGAAGAAGTGGACTACCCTGATGTCAAAATGCGGTTATTTGCCCAAAGTCTGTCTGGAGAGGCAAAAAAGTGGTTTAAGGACCTTCCACAAGGGTCTATTGTGAATTTTCAGGCTTTTCAGAATGCATTTTTGGATAGATGGGATGATAAACTGAATCCTCTGCAGCTTTTATCTCAATATAACGGTCTTAAGAAAGGAGGTTTTGAGTCTATTCATGAATTCTCAAGTAGATTCATGAGGGCTTATAATTCTATTCTAGAAGATATAAAGCCTTCTCCTGTAGCTGCTAAACTGCATTATGCTGGAGCTTTTGATAATGATTTTGCTTTCTCACTGCGGGAGAGGAAATCGGAAACCCTTGTTTCCATGTTTACTGATGCCCTAGAAGTGGAGGCTAACATGATGGCAAGTGGAAAGATGAAACATAGAGACGTGGATAGGAGGAGAAAAGAAGAGAATGTACCTGCTACTTCATCTTGTTCCGCTGATGTTAAATTTGAGATGATGTTGAAGACTATGGAGAAATTAATGGATAAGTTGACCACGGACACCAGGCCTTTCAATAGAGAGCAAGGGGATCCCCAGATCAGGAATCCAAATTTCAGAAGACCAAATCCCCCTGTTCCCCCCCAGACTAGATAGAGAGACTAGAGGAATCCAAGAAACCAAGAAGAACTACCCATCTGTCCGCCTTTCCCTGAAAATTATGTTGGTGATGAAGAAGATCCCCCTAAAAATGAGATTCATCTATTTGGGGAGCAGGATTCAGAAATATATCTTACGGGAGAGGAACATAATATGTTTGGGCAAGAGGATGTAAATGAATAATTTGAAAATGAACTTTATCAAAGGGGTTATTTACACGCAATGGATGATGTTCAAAGGAAAATGAGACTGAGAAATAGAGATGTCCCTATAAATAAAGGGAAGGCAAACCCAAATCAGCCTTCCTCTAGTTCTTTGAATGGAGAAAAAGGGAAGGAAATACCAAAAGAGCCCTTTGCGAGTAGAGAGGTTGAAAATGATGTACAAAGGGATAAAATAATAAAGAAGGCGACTCTGATTGAGGTGGAAAAGATTAGTGCTGGTTTTAACCTAAAAAATGAGCTGTCTAAACTAAAGATCTCTGTTCCATTTAATGAGTTATTTAGAAACACTGAATACAGAGATACTATCTCAAAAATGGTCAAAGACCAAGGCGAAGGGAGGTCTGACATTTTAAATTTGAATGATGATAATCCTGCTATTTCATTTGGATCAAAAGCTGAAAATTTAGAGGGAGAAGAGGTGCCTCCTTTCTATTTAAGTCTAAATGTGCTTGACAAAGTGGTCCATAATGCTATGTTGGATTCTGGGGCATCACACAATTTGATGCCCAAAGAAGTGGTAGAAAGTTTAGGATTGGAGGTAACAAGGCCTTATAAAGATCTGTACTCTTTTGATTCCAAAAGGGTAAAATGCCTTGGATTAATCAAGGACATGGTGGTAACCCTGAACAAACTGCCTTCTAAAACTATAGTCATGGATGTGGTAGTGGTAGACATCCCACCCAAATTTGGGGTACTGCTGTCAAGATCTTGGACTTCCAAGCTGAAAGGTAGCTTGCAGATGGATATGTCATATGCTAACATTCCAGTTCCAGATGGGAGCAGAAGGTTATATAGTGAAAAGAGAACTCCTTATGTGGTTAGCAGTCAAGATAAGCCTGAGGTTCACCACATATATGCTGTGGATACTGATTTGGGGTCCTCTATTTTCTTTAATGATGCTTCCCCACATGATTTAGAAGGAGCATTACAAAGGAACTCTGAGGAGCAGAAGAAGTCTGATGAGAATAAGGAGAAGGAAGTGAGGGAACAAGATGCTTGGGAAGCAAAACAGAAAAGGGAAGGCCAGTGGACTATGTATTTTGATGGGTCAGTTGCTAAAGCTGGTGCTGGAGCCGGTGTGTACATAATTTCCCCTATTCATGATTTCAAGGCTTTATCATACAAACTGATGTTTGAATGTACAAACAACATAGTAGAATATGAAGCTCTATTGTTGGGTCTGCATGCTTTGAAGGAATTGGGAGCTCAAAAGATAAAGGTCTTAGGAAATTCAGAGTTAGTAATAAATCAAGTGAATGACAGTTACCAAACCAGGCATCCTCGAATGAGGGCTTACAGAAATGAAGTATGGGATATGTTGGGAAACTTCTTTACAGAGCATACAGTTCAAGTAGTCCCCAGACTTGATAATTTGGTAGCTGATTCTTTGGCCGTAGCTGCTGGAAAATTTGATACTTTTATGGCCGGCCAGAAGGAATACTAGATTGAAATGGTAAACAAACCATCCATTCCTGACAACTCCAAATATTGGCAGGTGTTTGAAGATGATATGCAGATCCGAAGGTTTTTAGAGTTGTCAGGAGAGTTTGTGAATACTCAGTTTGACAATGAAAATGATAAAGACGAGGCCCATGAAAATGATAAAGAAACTGAAACAGGGGAAGAATATGCTAAGAAGTTGAGGAAAACCTTGGGAGGTAAGGATATCATCCAACTGAAAAATAATTTTATACCAAGAGGCCTGATCCCTTTAGAAAGGCTCTTTGATCAGAATGATGTTGCCAAGAATCCCAAAGTGAAACCTGTTGGTGATGCAGTTGAAGATAAAAATATTGGCACTGAAGAAAATCCTAAAATCATAAAACTATCCAAGAAGCTGCCTGAAAGGGAGAAAAGGGAGTATGTGGAGTTGATGAAAAGGTACACAGATGTGTTTGCTTGGAGTTATGAAGACCTCACAGAATATGATACATCTATCATACAGCACACTATTCCTATAAAGCCTGGAGAGAAGCCTTTTAAACAGAAGCTCAGGAGGATCAACCCTAAATTGCTCCCTATCATTGAGAAGGAAACAAAGAAGTTATTTGATGCCAAGATCATTGTAATGCTCAGATTTTCTAAGTGGTTTGCTAATTTGGTCCCTGTCAGAAAGAAGAGTGGAGAGATAAGACTGTGCATAGATTTTCGCAATTTGAATAAGGTCTCCATGAAAGAAAACTATCCTCTACCCAAGATGGATCACATGTTGCAGCAAGTGGTGGGAGCTGAAAGGATTTCGATGCTGGACGGATTTTCCAGGTATAATCAGATCAAAGTGTTACCAGAAGATCAGGAGAAAACTGCCTTTACTACACCATGGGGCACTTTTATGTATGCAAAGATGCCTTTTGGTTTGATGAATGCAGGGGCCACTTTCCAGCGAGCTATGGACATCGCTTTTGCAGGGGAGATTGGAGTTTTTTGTGGTGATCTACATGGATGATATCACAGTCTACTCTAAGTATGACAAGGAACATCTGCATCATCTTGAGAAGGTTTTCATGAAGTGTAGGAAATATGGTATATCTCTAAATCTGAAGAAATCTAATTTTGCATTAGAGGAAGGAAAGCTGCTAGGCCATATAATATCCAAAGATGGCATAAAAATTGATCCTGAATGAGTAAGTGCAATCCTAAAGGTGGGAGAACCCAGAAGCAAAAAGGAGGTACAATCATTTCTGGGACAGGTAAATTTCTTGAGGAGATTTGTACCAAGCTTTGCTGAGATTTTGATGAATATTACTAATATGTTGAGAAAGGGTCATGAAATAAAGTGGAGTGTAGAAGCTAAGGAGTCATTTTGGGGAATCAAGAAAGCAATTTCAGAGGCCCCTATTTTGGTAAGTCCAAATTTCGCCAAAGAGTTTTCAGTATTCTCATATGCCTTGGAACATACTATAGCAACGGTATTATTGCAGAAAAATGATGAAAACCAGGTACATCCTATAGCTTTTTTCAGTAAAATACTTAGGGATGGAGAATTGAAATATGACATCATGGAGAAGCAAGCATATGCTTTAGTTAAAGCATTAAAGGATTTCAGAGTGTATGTTTTGCACTCACATATAATTTCACACGTTCCGACCGCTGCAGTAAAAGCAATTTTGACCCAACCAGATCCAGAAGGTAGAAGAGCGAAATGGATAGCTACCTTATTGGAATATGACATAGAAATAAAGCCCACGAAGCTGGTCAAGGGGCAAGGATTGGAAAAAATGATGACAAACTCAAATTGTGAATCTTTACAAATCAATTTCTTATCTCACCAATCTGATCAGTTGAGCACGGAGATAGAAGTGATGATTGGTTTTGTAACTTCTCCATGGTATTCTGATATTATATTTGTCCTCCGAAATTTGCAAGCACCAGAAGGATTAAGTAAATCAAGAGCCAGATATGTGAAGTTGAAATCTGCTAAATTTTGTATCATAAATAAATATCTTTATTGGAAAGATCCTGGAGGGGTTATGCTAAATTGTCTCTTGGAGGATGAGGCTCAGCAGATTACCAAAGAATTTCACAAGGGAGACTGCGGAGGACATCATTCCTGGAAGGTCACTGCAAACAAAATCCTGAGAGCTGGTTATTATTGGCCTACACTATTCTCAGATGTATATAAAGAAACCAACAAATGTCATCAGTGCCAAATTTTTGACGGTAAGAGAAAAGTATTACCTCTCCCTCTGAATCCAATAACAGTAGAGGCCCTTTCCAGCAACGGGGTTTAGATTTTATTGGAGAAATAAACCCCAATTCATCAGGTCAGCACAGGTGGATTTTGACAGCTACAGACTATTTTACCAAATGGATAGAAGCAATTCCTACCAGGAGGGCCACTGAAAATGTGATCATGGATTTTCTTGAAGAGAATATATTGGCTCGGTTCGGGTGTCCAAAAAGGATAGTAATAGACAATGCAGCTGTTTTCAAGTCCAGTAAAATGATAAATTTTTGTCATAAGTATCACATCAGTCTCAATCATTCGACAGCCTATTATCCTCAAGGGAATGGGTTGTCCGAATATTCAAACAAAAGTCTAGTAAGGATCATCAAAAAGCTGTTGGAGGACAACAAGAGATCCTGGCACACCAAACTCAAATATGCTCTATGGGCTGACAGGATTAGCACTAAAAGGGCAATCGACATGTCTCCTTTCCAACTGGTATATGGAGCTGAAGTGGTTTTTCCGGCATCATTAGGGGTTCCAGTTATGAGATATTTCCAAGATCAGCAAGAAGAACCAAAACACATACAACGGAGGGTAAATTAGATCATTGAGCTAGAAGAACGAAGATATAAGGCTTATGATAAAGTGCAGTCACATCAAGAAAAAATGAAAAGCACTTTTGACAGAAGAGTCAAAGAAGAATAGTTTCAGATCGATGACCTGGTTCTGAAGTGGGATGCTCCTAATGAAGAAAAGCATGGAAAATTTGATCCTATGTGGGTAGGACCTTATGTTGTTGCTGGGTACAGTGGGCAAAATGCATTTTTGCTGGAATATACAAATGGGGTTCCTCTTGAGAGCAACCCTGTCAATGGGAGATATCTGAAGCATTACCTCTTCTAGGGAAGGAAGGTAAAACTTGTATTATAGATTGTACATATTTTTCTTTACAAGGCAATAAGAACGGTGAGCCGAGGGTATTTGGAGCTTGCAGTGAAAGCCCCAAGGTTCAGGAGGCCTATCGTCCCTTTTCTACAAATATATAAAAATGATATATTTACAAAAAACAAAAAATTGGGTTTTTCGGGAGTTATTATGCAAAGTCAAAAAGCAGGCACCTGGTCTACGAGTTCTTTGATACCTCGCAGGGAGGATATCATCCCCAGATGGAGCCAGCTGTTAACACCTGTATTTAACAAAGCAGAAATAAGACCATGGTGGAGGTAAGATTATGTTGTTTAAATACTTTGGTTAAAGGATATAGTGTAAAAGTGGAATGATAGTCAAAAAATCGACTAAGTCACTAAAGATCCTAGGCCGTGATGAAAGAGGAGAGAAAATCAACGGCTGGTATTCCCTCCACTCTTCGAAACATGTGAGGAAGATAAGACAGGTTCGGGCTTTTAAACAGCTACACAGATCAAAGGTTATAAAGTGGTCCTGGGCAGATCCACGGTTCACATCCAATCCGCGTTGTGAAAGCACGAGTTGGTTAAAGAAATGGAGTCTGGCGGAATCGTGTATACTCCTCTCGATCCAACGGCGGAGTGGCGAAATCGGATCACATCGATGGATGGGATTGATCCCGTAACCAGAACTTGCACGGCGGATAATCCCAAAGCGTCTAGCGGGATGGGTGTGGGGTGGTTAATCCGACGGTTGAGGATTAGGGGCGGAATAGATCAACGGCCGAGATTAATTCCAGAACCAAGACCTACACGATGGATAATTCTGAACTACCCAGTGGAATTCATTACATGAGGCTTGATCCAACGGTTGGAGATCAAAGCGTAATGGATCAACGGTTGTTATAAATTCCGGGGAGTGAAATCGCACGAGAGATAAGTCCAAGACTGCCAGTGGAATTGGGTAGGTGTCGACAGATATGATGGCTGACAAATGCCGGGCAATCACATCAACGACTGAAAAGGATTTCGGAGGATGAACGTGCACGGTGGATAATCCCGAATTGCCCGGCGGAATTGGGTACGTGGCTGATGATCCGACGGTGCGTGGTTAAAGGCATATCGCATCGACGGCTGTGAACGATTCCGGAGCTCGGAGTTGCACGATGGTTAAAGTCAGAGGGCTCAGCGGAATGTGGGACATGGGGTTTGATCCAACGGTGAAGGGTGGAAGGTATGTCACATCTACGGTCATGAGCGATTCCGGGACGGAGACTTGCATGGTGTTTATCACCAAGACACCCAGCGGAAAAAGATACGTGGCATGCGATCTGAGGGCCAGAAATTTGCAAAGAATCAGATCAACGGTTGGTAATGAATCCGGAGGAGAAAGATGCGTGGCTGATAGTAGATGGTGGTTGCAGAGAGTAAATGATCGTCCACGTGGCGAATTGTGATAGGCTCCGGAAATAAAAAGGCCGATAAAAGCGAAGGGTTGACCTCTATCATTGTTATTTTATTCGCTCGGGACAAGTGAAAAGGACCGACCTATCTGGAAGCTTCCATTTGTCAGTTTTCAGCTTCCATTCATCAAGTGCAGACACACTCCGGGCACACGCCTCTACAGTAAACCAGGTAAATCTGAAACCCAGTAATTTTGTAATTCCTCCCTCCAAATTACCAGTGTGAAATTCAGTAATGGACCAGGGAAAAGAAGTTTAAGTGTCGGGTCAAGTCGTAGATGATAGAGAAGAGTTCTTAGTAGACAGGGATAGGAATGTATGCGACCCCTTCCTCTCTGTGGGGAGCATGTCTGTCAGCAAAGAGAAATTATGGTATTACCATTCGTGAGGGAACGATGTGTTGAATGTGTGCAAGTATTTCCTGTACTATTTCACCATTGAGAAAACCCTCCATTTCCCAGAGTTCGCAGAGTGGTGTGCTATAAATTATTCTCCGTCTCAAAGAATTATTGTCAGTCGTTCTGCATCCAAAGTACTATGTAGAGTCGATGCCGCGGTCATTCGAGAAAACCTTAGTTTGACGGAAAATTACCCAGATAGTCGTGAAGTAATAAATGAGTCAATCCTGGTTGAATTGTACAAGACGTGTGAAGCCGAAACCCGCTGTAAATTCTTGTCGAGCGTTTTAAAGGATGGTCAATCTTTAGATGGTATATCCATGCCCTACCCTATACATATTTTCAAGAGTGAAGTTCAATTAGTCATTTCTTTAGTGTGTCAAGTACTAGGTCTAGATGAGGATTGTCGTGTGGGCGAGGTCGTTCTCGGATTTTTGTTGAGAATAAGTTCCTTTGTTTTTGAGTCCCAGTCAACCCCAGTTTTTAGTTTAGACGAATACCTGGCTGAAGCAATCCATCTTCAGCTAAACGAGTTCCCAAAGGTCCAGTTTTTCAGGTTCCAGACTTATTTGCTTAATATGCTACTGTGTTCCAATATCTCTGAGTTGAAGTTTCTGAGTACTCTGTGCTCTTCTGATTTACCTAAACAAATCAGCATGTTCGAATTTGCCAATTCGATCATGTCTGAGATGTACAAAATGCTGTTCAATGAAGAATTACCCCGTGTCCTGGATGAAATGAGAAGCTTAATGCAGTCTTCACCAGAGGATCGGGTTGGAGATTGGTTTTTGTACAAAGATTATACTGTGTTGAGAATATATGGCTTCACTGGTCAGCCTTATAGGCTACCTTCCTTTTTGACCCCGAGAATCTTCGCATTGGAATTCATGAGACAAATATTGTTGTCTGAGGAGGAACATTTTTGTGCTTTCAAGAAGTCTTCGAACATCAAGTTTCCGTTTAAGGTTGGCACCTTCATTTTTAAAAGCAAGGGTGCCTTGGTTTTTATAGAAAAGTTGCTGGAAAATATGGATTTCATAAAAGAGTCGAATGTGAATTACGACCCCCACCAAGTGATCTCATTGAGAAAACAAGCTAACAGGAATAAGCCATTTGAGCATCAAGCTGTTGAGGGGTTAGCTGAAATGGCTAATTTACTGCAGTTTACTGACAAGTCAAAGTCTGATGAAGAGACACATCCTGCACCTGGTACAGCAATCCAAATCATGGAAGGTGTTAGTGTTGTGGTTAAGAGGAGTTTGTCCGATGCTGAGAGTATGGAAGTGGACGAAGATGCTTCCCATAAAAATTCAAAGCTGCTCGAAGGTGGCGAGATCGTAGATGATGAAGTTTCTGGTGTCTTCAAAAAAGTTTCCCTAGTCCCCATGAAGACCGTGCAAGTTAACCAATTCTCTTTT
The DNA here is from genome assembly GCA_001517045.1 of Pseudotsuga menziesii. Lineage (NCBI taxonomy): Eukaryota > Viridiplantae > Streptophyta > Pinopsida > Pinales > Pinaceae > Pseudotsuga > Pseudotsuga menziesii. Next base: position 119,637 of record LPNX010427207.1, on the reverse strand, counting down.
AAAGGTTTAGAAGGTGATATAGACAGCTCAGACTCCTGCCCCTTGTTTAAGTCGAAAGAAGAGCTCAAGGCCAGCTACATGGAAAAGAGAAACCAGTCCCTAGAGGAAACGAGAAGTCTGCTCCCGAGGGTGAGAAACTTGTACAATTCAAAAACATCTCTAGTTTCAGCTAGGGATGCTGAGAAAAATACTTTTAAGATGGCCATAGTGAATGACAAGAATATGTCTGAGATAGAAATCAGGCTGGACAAAATCAGCACCCCAGACAAGATTCAGCTGCATAAACAAACCAGCGACATCATCTATTCAGATTTACTACAGACCATGGTGAGGATAAGCAAATTGCAGGTGTTGGTAGACAAATTGGAAGTTCAGTTAAAGCATGAGAAAGTGGAAAATAAGGGAAATGTTATTCAGATCAGAAAACTGCAAGAAGACATTGCTAGTTCAGACAGCACCCATGCAGTCAAAAGGATGCTGGAGGAGAAGGATAATGCACTCCAGGTCCTCAAGAAGAAACTGAAAATCCCAGGTGCTGAGCATGTCCAGTCTTCTGAGCTACTAGCTCTCTAGGAAGAGAAAGATAAAATCCATCAAGAGATGATGGAATACAAAGGAAAAGCTGGAGAGCTACAAGAGGAAAAAGATAGGTGGGAGGCCGAAAGGGAGGAGCTACTATCCCAAATCTCCGTGATGAAGAAAGATCATACTGAGGAAAAGGAGATTATGGAAGATTTAATGAGCCAAACCCCTATCGGTGATGACTTATCTATTGTAAATATCCAGAAGCCATTAGCTGATTTTTCTGCAGATGACCTGTTGGTGTCTATTTTCCAGGTGAGTTTGAAGGAGGAAGCTATCAAAGAGTTGAAAGCCGAGAATGAAAAAGTAAAGTATGAATTAACCAAGATAAGTGAAAGCAGAAAGCAGATCTTGCAGGACAGGAATCAATTACAGAAAAAGCTTGATGAGCTAAAAGAAAAATGCATTGGGAAAGGCCCTCTTTTTTTGGCGAAACATATTATTTGGGATACCCTGACTATAGAGATTACCAAGTTCCAGCACTACTTGAATTTTATTGATGATTTGTGTATACTGATAGATTTGGCCCAACAAAGACTGAAACTGGTAAATGAACACATGGCAAAAAGACCCCTCACTACAGCTCAGAACACATTAAATTTTCTGAATTCACTGACATACCAGAAGTTGCACGACATGGGCATAAAGGACAGAATCTCAATAGTACTGTCAGCGAAGAAGATCATCCACAAACACCATTTAATGAAGATTGTCGAAGACAAGTCAGAAGAATTGCTTATGCAGGTCAATAAGTTCAAACAAGAGTTTAAAGAGCTGTTCGAAGAGGGATTGCTGTCCTTCTGGGACGAAGAAGGTCGGATGCTCCTGCCGGAACATTATCATCACCTGCTTGTCCGGGCTCGCATGGACCACTAAAAATTTAATAGCTTGGAGAAGAACCTGACAGGACAAACCATTGTAGACATGTTAACAGAATATTTCGAAGTCCTGTAGAAGTTCGCCATAATCAGAGCCAGTTTGCCCAAGAAATCTTATGAAGCATATATGGAGCTCGAGGTAGCTATTTGGGAGATGATGGAGTGTGACACCCCAAGTTTAGAACAGTGGAAAGCTGTAGAGCGGTTTGGGAAAACAAAGTATATTCTTCCCCCCTAGGAACAGGTGTCAGGTGCTGAAGAGCTGATGGGGCAAAGACTTGGAGCTGATGGGGCAAAGACTTGGAGCTGATGGGGAAAAGATGTGGAACTATTGGGCGAAAGTTTGTTATCCAGCTGATTTGTACTTAGTGATTTGTTAGGAATGGAGTTGTAACAACTTCCTAGTGGTGTAGGAATTCAGTTACAAACTCTAATTTACGCCGATCATTCTGTTATTGATCTGCTGGGGGAAGACTTATTGTTTTATCTATAAATTTGTATCTTTTTATGAGATGGGGGTTGGAACCCATCGAATGAAGTGATTTGTGGAGAACATATCTGTTTTATTTTAATACCAAAAATGAATGCATGAGATTTTTTTCAGAGATTCATGTATCATTGATGTTGCAGTCTGTGCTTACTTTCTTTGTGTGATTGCATTTTCCGTTGTGTAACACTCCATTCTGTTTTTTCTTCATATCTGGAACATAGTGTTTGATGATTAGAATTCATATGCTTATGCTCTATTCATCGTTTCAAGTATTATATGATTTTTTCTACTAAAGTTGATATGGAATTCGTCTTAGACACTCTGTATTGATGGGTTGTTCCCTCGTCTTTTCTATTTCACCTTGATAAATGGAATGACTGTAATGATGTGATTACCTTGCCTTTGATAAATCTTGTGTATGAATTTTTGTGATCTTTTATATGTATATGAATCCATGCCCAATGGATATGTGATTGTTTCAACCGAACAAATAAATCTTTAAATATTGTTTACCATTTGGTCTTGTAAAGTTCGTATTGAGAGATCCCTCTCTAGAAGAGAATACCAATCTCTTCCTAAAGTGGTTTTGCTGTTAGCTCGGGGTGTATCTTTTACAACCTGGGTACATTCCGAGTGCTAACATACGTGACCTTGTATTGAATATGGACTGCATTGGTTTGCATTATACAGATACTAGAAGACACCCATCTAAACCTGGGTTTAATGCGCACATATAGGTTGCATAGGTTGGGAATTTATATCTCGAGTTCACATGAATGGATGATGTCTCAGATATTAGAATTTAGATGGTTTTGTGTTAGTTATAAAATGCAAGGAACAACAACATGCCATACAAAACGTTTTACATGTTGTGAGATACATACACAAAGGAACGAGCACTACTCCTAAGAATTCGAACTGGTACTTGTAAACGATGTGCAAGGGCCTTCATCAATCTCTATTGGCATAGAGATTTGTACATCCAAGAAAGAATATGAAGTTTGCATTTGTTCTTTCATTTTAAGCAAATTTTCTAAACACCAACTATTCATGCACGAGGAAAGAGTTGTGGTAAAATTGTTAAGACATGAAAGCTAGATGTAAAGCTGATATGTTCTACAGCATGATCCTATTGCTTGAAGTTAGAAGAACCAAATGATAACTGATAGGAATCAAGTTTATGATGTTTCAATTGGGTGTTGCACAAATGGCTTTACTATTTTCCCTGCTAAAAGACATAGTTTTAGTATTGTATTTACAGATTGCAAAAACACACACATAAACAGGGTTTTTTTTTTGTAATTTATTATTCATTTATTACAGTTCTTAAAGTTTTCAAAAATAAATTTTGGTTTACCGTAGGAAGTATGTAATGCTTCTGGCACATGTTTATTTTGTGACAGGGATCAATGTATTCAAAATCTCCTTTGGTATCTGGTTTGAAAAATAAATCTTTCATTTTGAATACATTCATTCGAATGTTCCTCAAAACGAGCATTGTGATCTCATCCGGGACTATTTAGTAACTCAGTTCATAGTTTCTTATTTTTTTTTTGTCAAAAGATTCATACAGAGTAACCTCTCTCTCTATTTGGTCCTACTGCCTTCTATTGCTTATAAGGACATGCTCTGTCAATCCCCATAGTATAATGCTGAGGGTTTTCTAAAACTTAGTAATGGTTCTTGTTGTATTTTGTGTTGCATTGGTTCAGTGTTTATTCTGAAGATATTCCAACACCGAAAGTCACAGATTCAGAGGTCACAGAATATCTCACTTTATGAAGAATATGCAGTTATTGGTCATTTCAATGGTTTTTGGTCTCCTACATCAGACCTGTGTAAGTGGACTCATTCCAACTGGACAAAGTGGACTCTTTCGGTTACAGCATGATTTATAATTTGTAAGCATCTCAATATTTGTATTCTAACCATCCTTTTATTACCTTACTCAATTGGAACAAAATCAAATTCAAGTATTCCTTAGAGGTCTCATAAAGGAAATCAAAAGGGGCATATTAAGACATGTAGCCAGCACCGCAGAAAAATCCCCAAATAGCAAATACAGTCTCAGACCTTTCAAGTCTCTTTGCTTGGTGGCCATTTCCTGAACAAACTTCATTAGAGACAGACATTGAAACTGAACTTCTGAATATTGGTATGAAATTGCATTGTACTTTTTGTAGATACAGCAAGGGTGTGTATTTTTAATAAGAGCCATTTTTATATTTCTGATCACTTTTATTACTGGTGGATATTGCAGATGATATTGAAATTGAAGAAGATTTTTCAACTTCAACTGCATCGGCATCTATTCCCGCTAGTAGTATAAGATTTGTTTATACAGGGAAAGATAGCTACAAAGGTATTGATGTTACAATATTGGTTCCTTGTGATCATTCATATTTGTGTAATAGATTTTTCAAGGTGATATTGGTCTCACAGTGTTTCACATATTTTTTTCAAAAGACAAGGAAAGTGCTAGGCAAAAATTATTAGATGAAAGGACTAAGGAACTAAAGCCCAGAAAAAGAACCACTAATGAAATTAAGGTTTCTTATGGCCATAAGAAATATTTGGTAAGGTCTTTTACGTTATACCAAAGACTCCTTTTTATCAATGTTCCTTCGGTAGGTATATTACTAACAAACGGTAAACTGGGGTGGCAGGGCTTGCAGTAAACAAGCATCAAGAGCGAGGAGAGAAGCTACAGGTATATTTATAGATCTGAGATTCTAAAATTCAATTCGATGATATTTCAAAGTATTAAGTTATTGTTGTATTTATATTTCCATCCAGCATGTAGTAGATTCCCAAGCACTCATATTTGGAGGAAAAATTAGTTAAAACTTAAAATTGATTCCAATATAGGAGAAAGATCTGGAATATAAACTTTATTGAATTGGAGTCAGTTGATACAATGACATCATCCCCTTTTATTTCATCAATTCGGTAGTTGTGCTACCTAATACTCTTATCTACTTTACTAACTAATGACCTAATATCAATTAAATAACATGAATTTATTACATTTCAACTTAGTATTGGAGTGTTACAACCTCCCTTAGCACGACAATACTATTTTGAATTGTTACATGCCCTTCCCCTCTCGACATAAAAAACTTGTAAAGACGATTACAATATTAATATAGGAAACAAATTTTCACTGGTGTCGAGTTTTGGATTATGAGAACGATAGCTTTCCAATGTCAGAAAATCCAATAAACAGGACATCATCAGGATTCTTGTTCTCAAGTGCGAGCTCATCCAAAGTAGAAAAAATATCACAACCCCAAACCCAAAAGATGGAAACCATATGACGTGGACTCGAGCTCTCAAGAATGAGCCCCAGTTCTCTCAGGGCATTCTCTTTGGGTTTATTTCAAGTTTTTGTCAATATTTTGACTCAGGCCCTCAAGGGTCTAGGTTTGGCTTGTTAATTTTTAGTTTGTAGTCCAAAACAATGCCTCGACATGAATATATTTTATTTTGTACATATTCAATATAGAAGTATCTCAATGACCAAAACAAGACAGTAACATGTGTATAAGTAACATGTGTATGAGTCAGGAATAAAACAAATAAATAATATAAAAGCATGATCTTACGAACCTCTTTCATGGCAAGCCAGCAACCAACCATGAAAACCTGCTCAACTTGTCCCACAGTCTCAATATATTTAGTATCCTCTTCTTGGATTCCATTTGTTGTTTCAGGATCCTTTTTGTCAACTGATAAAGCCCAATTACCATATTGGATATCATCAATAAAAATTTCAATCTTCTCTGGCATATCCAATGCATCTACAGAAACTACCCAAAGTGCCAATGATGTCACCCACACCACAAGTCCAAGAAGCCTCTCTAGGGAAGCCTGTACTTGAGAGGAACTTGCTCGATTAGCCTCAGAAGTGCAATCCAATTCTTCAATTGTGTATCGTAGTGTAAGAAATATTCCATGAATAAAGATGTGCTCACATTCTTTCACTAGATATTCCTCACCCTCTTCAATTCCCATGTTTAACCAGTCAATCTAGGACTGAATGTATTCTCCAATTGGAGTTCCAACATTATTTCTATGTAAGTAATTCTTTTCAGGCCTCTTAGCACTCTTGCGCAGTAAACGAGATTCAAACAATTCAGAATCGGAAACATGATCTTGGGCAATTTTCATAGTCCAACCAATCTCCTAAACATACTTTATGAAGATAAGATGCAAATCCAATGCTTCTGCATCACTCTCTCTCACACGTGGACTGCTAACAAGATTTTTTGAACACCCGATAACTTCATTAACAGTGACCTTCTTAGTGATTCCAGGTAGAGGAGTAGGAAACTATATAAGGATTTGAAATGCATTTTTTCTCAATTTGTACCAACTATCTACAATAGTTCCAACGAATACCAGTGTGGAATCTACTAAAAGCAGCCCTTGATCATATGGATGGTAGTAACTAGTACCTAAAGATGAAGACAGTGCACATTGACTAGACTCTTGCTTTTCTAGTTGATGAATGGACCAAACATTAATCATCACCAATAACAGCTCCATAGCCATGCTCTTCCTTTCATAGGGAACTGAAGGATACAAAGATGAAAAAATAAGGCGGCCCAACCACTTCATAAACTGGTCAAGTTCCCTTACACCTTCCAATATACTCTTATTGTATTTCTTATAATTTGCTGCAAGTGAATAACCTGTTTCCACACCATATATGCACACATTGCTACTACCATTAACACATAATTTGGATGCAATTTGTTTAATTTTCCTTTCAATTGCTGTACGTACCCGTGAATTTTTTTTTCTGAAGAGCATAGTCCACTTCATTCCAAAAACTGTAGAAGAGAAACACATGTTTAATGGAATTTCCATTCGCATCAAACTTAGCTCTAAGCTGGATATCAAGCTTGATGTCTTGGGATTTCAGAACAACAATTTTGCAACATCTATACAAAGCATATCATCAGTGTGAGTTAATGAAAATTTCAGCCACTCAACATGCATTTGAACCTTGGACCCTTTTACAAAATCCACAGCCAAGCCATTTTCTTGCTACCTAATCTCGTCACTATCATCTGAAAGCCATGAAGAATTGTAGTACCACTCGATGTCTCCTTCTAGAAAAGTAAGTGAATGAGCTACCTTCAACAAATAGATAGTCGCAACAACATTTTGATCAATTGTTAAATCTCCTGGAAGACCAAATTCTCCTTCTATTTCAACCCAACCGAATATGCCATTCATGCTTTCCGTTTTAGTGTCATGGTTGAAAATAAAAGCAAGCATGGTAAAAATTCCATCACCATCTATCATTGACCATGACAAATATTGAAGTCCAAGCTTAAAGTAGGTGGGTAGTCCCTCCTATGAAAAAGACATCCCATATGTGTTTAGTGAGTTAAAATACATAATTATTGCTATGTTATGATTTCATGATGGGATAAATATTACTTTGAGAGAATTATCCAAAGTTAGTCCATTTGTCATGTGAAGGAAGGTGAGTGCTATTGATTGTTGCTCATGATTCAGAGTGATTTTGATATGATGAGTTTGTTTGTTTGTATATTGATTCTTTTAACTATTAATAATATCAATGTACATTTTACACATTTATACATAAACAGTGGGTCGTGTAGCTTATGTCACAACCTAGTAAAATTTAAAATGTTAATCCAAATTTCTTAAAGAGCATAAAAATAGTTATCAAAATTGGCAGCTGAGAATTCACATTTAGTGATTTTCCATAAATGTCACTTAGCACCCAAAATATAGCAACCCTAAAGCTTTGCCATTAAGGCTTGAGAGGAGGAAATCACACAAATCCATGAAAATCAATTATGTTTTCATTCAAAGTGGAATCCTATCCATCATTAGCTAGCTTAGCATTCATGACAATGGTCACCATCCATTGTTCTTGAGCAACTTCTCATTCTTCAAGAAAGCAAGGCAAGAACTTGTCATTTTGACATTTTTAGGTGAGGATGGGCTATGAGAGGCTAATTATGGCATTGTTCATGCATTCTTGTACATCACAGTGAATGCTATGCCTTGACCTTTCTTTAGAGTGATGCAAGTACTTGGTGCAACACAAATGTTGCAAGAGAGTCCATAAGAGGCTCCTTGCTTATGCTACAAAGACTTTTACCATAATACTCAAACAATTAACATAGAGGCACCACATCCAAATCCACTTTTTGTTCTTATATAATAATGTTCATATAGATATTAACACAAATTAATGAATCATTTTCCCATTAAGAACTTTGTACATGTTGGCCCTGGTTAAACAAGATCTGTTCATTTTTTTTTTGTATGAGGAATATGATTGCATATCCAATGAGTTGCAACACTTTTTGAAAACTAGTGAACTAAAGCATTTTACCCTGTTAAAGGGTGACCTTCCATGAAATGGGTGTAGGGGGATATTGAATGGTTGCATGACAATAAGATTGCGTAATTGTTTAGGATATTTTGTTTCCTGAGCACGATAGATTTTTTTGCTTATTAGTGTGTTTGGAATAATAAATTGGATTTTAAGCATGTTTGTCTTTGGATCTTATTGTCTTTTATTAGAATTACAAATGATGAAATCTATGTGTTAATATTTCTCCTCTTCCTGATTCTTAAAGGGTGCTAGCTCAATGGAAAAGCACCTGCTTTACAAGCAGGAGATTGGTGGTTCGATTCCTCCATGCCCTAATGATATTGCAATGTATTTCTAAAGGTAAAAAATGTAGTAATGCAAGATGGATGCAATATTAGATGCAATACTAAATGAAAAACATGATGTAAGAGTGGACGTCACACCAAACACAAAAGTGGACGCAAAATCCGACCTTATGTCAAATGCAAATGTGGACAGAAAAATGGATGTCACACTAAATGCAAAATTGGATGCAAAAAGAGACTCAACACTAGACACAATTAATGACTCAAAAATAGATGTAATAATAGGTCCAAAACTAGACACAACAATATATGAAAAAGTGGATTCCTAACTAGATGTAAAATTGGATATTAAATTGACCACAAAATATGGTGTATCGATGGACATAAAACTAGGTGTAACACTAGGTGCAAAACTAGAAGCAACATTTGGTGCAAACAAAAAATTAAAACGAGACACAATTTTAGATGCAAGATGGGACAAAACATTGGAAGTAAAAATAGATGTAATATTGAATGCAAGATGGGATGCAGCATTGGACACACAACTATATGCAATATTAGATACAAACATGGGCGCAAAACTAGGCACAACACTAGGTGCAACACTGGGTGCAAAATTGGGCTCAAACATAGATGCAGAAAAAGACATCAATAGAGATGCAACACTAGGTGCAAACCTAGATGCAAAATATGACGTAAAACGAGATGAAACATTTGGCACAAACATGGATACAAGAAAATACATAAAACAAGATATAAAATTAGATGCAAATGGGGATGCAACATTATAAGTACATTTGGATGCAAAACTAGACGCAATATTGGGCCTAAAATTGGATGCAAACCTAGATGCAGAATTGGACACAATTTTATGTAAAACATGGTGCAAAATTGGGTGCAAGACTCGATGAAAAACTAGGAGCAAAATAAGACACAACATTGGATGCAAAAATGAGCGTGAAACTGGGTGCAAACAAGGATGTAACAAAGGATGCAAAAAAAGATGCAATAGAAGTTGAAAAATTGGGCGCAAATAAAGGCATAACATTAGATGCAAAAAATTGGGCGCAAAAATGGACACAAAAATGGATGTTAAAAAGGACGGAAAAAAAGATGCAATAGGCGGCGTTTTACGAAAATGTACAATAGCGCCTGGTTTAGCACCAGACTATTCACCACAATTAGAAAAAATTACACTAACATACGGTGCCAAATTCTACGTTAAATCCAGTTTTTGTTGTAGTGATCTCAACTTGACAAGAAAAACCTTAGTAGCACAAGTTTTCTAAAAAACCCAAATGAACCATTAAGCTGATTTATTTAAACTAAATAAAGGCAACTAACTAAAAGAAGCAAAGTTTTATTATAGCTAAGTATAAAATAGAAATGCAGAAAGTAAATGCTCTCTTTCAAGGAGATTATTTTCCTACTCTAAGCATGATATAAAAAGGGTTAAGTGTAATAAAAAATCCAATCTAACCACCTAAGAATTTTATTAACATAAAAAAAATCCTTGTCTTTGGTTACTAGCCAATGTAAGGATACCTTATTCAGAAATTGCAAACCTGCGTGATGATTCAGAATGGGAGGGATGGATTGGAGATCATAGGCATGAATAATGTCATAAAAAATTTTCCCCAACTTGTATGTGCTCATGCAGGTTGCTTCTATCCATGAGTGGATAGGACTGATATACCAATTAGAATGATGAGGCAGACTGACTACATCATCATACTGATCACCGAGGCTTATCAAATGATAACTTGTTGCACAAGCCCCAAGTAGCTCCAAATCATAAGGAACCTCTATATGTGAAAAAAATGGCTAAGACTGATATTCCACTGACTACATCACATCTGAATTTTCACAATACCGTTTCTTAATGTCTTCATTACTGATACCCTTGTGCGGCTCTGCATGGTATGACTCTGAATGATTACATGAAAATTCTGAATGCTCCTCTTCCATACTAAGGTTTTCCAAGGCATCCAGATCCATGCTCCCCTCTATGGACGTATCGTAGATTGGACTTCCAAAAAACTTTGAATAGACATTCCCTTTGTTGGACATATCATGGATGGGATTCTCCATAAGATTTTCACAAGTTGGATTATCTATGAAATTCCAATAGTCATCACTCCCATCCATGTCATATGTGGGGGACTCTTCATCCATGGCATCATGCTCCTGTCTATCCACGTCTTCCTTGTATTCATAACAATCTTCTTAAGATAAAATGTTACAAGGCAATAAACTTTCCAAACCTTCATCAACATGTGGAGAACAAGGTCTAGTGTCATCACACAACATACTGATCTTATCATAAGTTTCTTTATAGGCTTCTGTTATGATATCATGAAAAGGGTCTTCAATCAAGGAGACCTTTTGGACATATTCAATGGGATCACTTGGTATGTGTTGCTCAGTGGATTTCTCTAGAGGCATTTTTGGAAAGATATCAGCATTGCAACACACTTGAGAATACACCAAATATTCAATGTCTTCATTTATGGTGACATGAGGAAAATCTTCAAAAAAGTGTTCCATCATGGGTTCCTCCTGAAGCTCTTCAATAGGATCATCTTAGATTTTCCCTTCCTCAAAATCTTGCTATGTATTGGGAGATAAATCATATTCTTTAATAAGCTACTTACTTACCTCCTTTCTCAAATAACTATGAGGAAAATCTTTGATGGGAGTATCATGAACCTCCTCTTCACTTAAATGTTCAAGAAGTGATTCCAAGTCTTCAATACTTTGTATCATGGAAAAAGGTCCATCATATGTTTCCATGTGATACTCTATCCCAGATAGGTAGAAGGTAAAAATATTTTCAAGGAACTTTTTTAAACCATTCATGCAACCCCTACCATCATGCCACTGCTCTAGAAACATCCAAAGGAAGCTTGGAAAAGAAGTTATACATTTATTAGGAAGGCCCTGACAGAACCAACAACAGGCCTCACCCCGAAAAGTACTAGCAAACATTTCCATCATATTGTCTTCATGAAGAATATTGGAGTCAACAATCAATTGAAGGAAAGAGTTGACATGCCAGATGGCCGAATCACCATAATTTCCATGAAATGCCAGAAGCCAGTTATATGCATCGCCCAAACCCTTACAAAGTTATGAAAACCCAGGATGTTTGAGAAATCGATAGGCTGAAACATTAAGGTTAACTGGGCACCATATTTCTCCTTTAATTCATCCAAAATAGTATCCATTTGATATAACGGTTAAACCTTGTACTGAAAAGGTGGACCTGTCAAGTGATGAGCTTTAAAGGTTTTAACATGTCACATGGGCTCATCTACACACAAAAAAACTTCACAAGTTTATGAGATAAACTTCACAAAAAAAGCATTTATAAATCTTTTCACAAAAATTATTTTTTGATTTTCTTTGTAAAAATAAAAACTGGAAAAAAGTTAGTGGAGTCACCAGATGAAAATTAAAGATATATTCTAAGCATTCATCAAACAAAGCAAAAACAAAAAGTAAGAAAACAAAAGTCGTACTCGGGAATAAAAATATTTATCCCCGACAATGGCACCACAAAAGTGTTGCGCCTTTCACACACTTGGGTCACGTGGTAGAAATCTTCAAGCCACTCGGTGTGTCCTTGGGGGCAAGTCTCGAGTCAAGGCTGTCACCTTGTTCTTGACTCCTTTATTTAGGCTCAACTCCTAATGAAGCCAAGGGGGTAGACCATATTAAGTTACTAAGGCTAATTACTTAGTATGGTGATGTTAAACTGAATGAATTACTTAGGAGTTTGAAATTTAACCATAAACAACCATAGATGACAAGATACAAAATGAGCGCACAAAAGCACAATGCCGCAGACACAATATATATATAGCAAGAAAATAACCAGTGCCTTAAAATGGATTCAAAATAAAATCAATGTACTTGCATGTGCTTGGATTGAATGTTTTGCAATTGCCTCTTGGTATGTTTTAAGTTAATGTGAAATATGAGTTGATTAAAATTAGGCGAAGGGGCGGACTCTAGATATACCCAAGAGTTCTTGGAGTATGTCCAAAACTAAACCTTCATGGCTACCCGCAAGGAATATGTGGGCTGAATGGAGTCTCTGGGGCTATTGTTCATAATGCACCCATTAGAGTGTGACAGAGATCGGTGCCTCAAGTTCACTTTTCAGGAAATCCCGCTTCCTTTGGGTATTTTGTCACCATAATGGTTTGATCTAGGTGTTGGATTTTCACATGATGGTTTGTCAATTTGGGAGATTGAATCCTAATTATACTAGTCACTCAAGTGTTTTTGATACAGCTTGACTGATTGGATGAACCGCAGCCAAGTGCAGAGCATACACACCGGAGTCTTGTCAATTTTAGTAAATTTTGAGATGGATGTTCTTGTTAAAAAGAAAACCCTCTAGGAACCTCTTTCAGTCCAAGTGGACCTCAATCGAGGAATCAGGGAGGGGTTGATTTTATTATTATTACTGAAACAAATGATGATAACAAATGAAACATAAAAGACAAGCAAAACACAATTTTCTAATTAGACTACCACGAACCTTTCTTCACCTTTCGGCTCAAAAGGAGGCTCATGGGGTAAGTATTAAAGTTACCTTGAAACCAATAGAAATGGAATATGAAAATTATTTTAAATCAAATTATACTACCCTATATATTAGTACTACACTAGATTGAAAAAATATGAACGAAAAGAAAAAAATGACACGGATGCAAATCCCCCCAAGGGGGATGGGGAATGGACTTGAAAGAGCCTATTCAGAATTATTTTTATTACTAGTGGTTACAATATCAGCAAACTGATATGATTCCTCTTGATTCTTATACATAATGAAACCAAGAGCTTACAAATTGCAAAAATTAAAGATTTCAGTAAAAAAGGGAGACCCCTGGGGGGATTCAGAAGGCCCAAAAGTCACTTTCAAACAGAAGCTCCTTCTATTTTTTGTTATACCTAATAAATAGAAGCAATATTATTAGACTGAAATATGCACAAAATCACTTTGAAAGTACCTTTGGGTCAGCTTACTTTTAACCAAAAAAGGCTAAGTTAAAACTAGTTAAAAAAGGTAAAAAGGGAACCAAGCTTTCCTTGGGATCCTGGATTGCCTTTTAGGAAGCCAATATGATGTGCACCAATTGCTAGATTTATCTTTTATAACAGAAAACAAAAATCTAATGCATGCAAGCTACAAATTCTCTTTAAAATTCCATGCAAAAAGGATGATTTCCCTAAAGCTAGATCTAGAATGCTTATGAAACCTTTTAAGAACAAGATCTAGATTATGGGATTTGAGAAGATAGATATATGTTAAATTTACTTTAATATAATATATATAAACAATATCAAAGCTATGAAAAAGGTAACCAGGTAAAAAAATTGATTTTGAAGGAGGAAAAAGAGAAGAGAAGTGCTTGTTGCTGAAGCAGATCTGCAATGGAAACTTGTTAGTGGAATACAAAGGGGAAATGTATTCACAGAGCTTTTGGATG
>LPNX010427207.1:50285-105342 GCA_001517045.1 Pseudotsuga menziesii | reverse complement strand
ATTAAACATGTATAATATAGATATTCTAACATATATGCTATGAGATATAAGAAAAACAAGTAACCTTACTTGCCCAACTATACTCCTATTGATTCAGCTGAATCATTCAAGCCAGACAGGGTTCAGATGCGGAATTTGAGAGAAATTCCGGCAACATCAATAGCTATAAGACAATGCTTAATCCACACATATGAGAGCATTACACCATTTGGCCTCCAAAGCTTATTTATTTCAACAATCAAAATATTACAACAGTATCACAATAGCAATCCCTTCAATCCAACTCTAACTAGCTTGGAAGAGGATGCTTATGCTTGGATATATACAAAAACTAGGAGATCCAGCCCAGGGGGGGCGCAAATCCCAAGGAAACAGATCAAATCAACTGATGGAGAGTCAATCAATGCAGATCTGAAGCTGAACTGATCCTACTTTTCAACCGGGGGGCTGATTGAGCTGACACATCAACCCATAAACTGACACATCAGTCCACAGAGCATCTAGGAGAGTCCATACATGTGGAGGAGAGAGAGAGGGTGCAATTGCCCATAAATACTGTTGAAGATCAACTCTGGATCTAATTTGATCACCTCCTTCAGTCAAGGATTTTTCAGATCCAGTAAATCTGGTTCAGATCTGACTGATTTCAATCAAATCAGCTGAGAATCCACTAATCTATAATTTTGGATTTTCTCCATTATTCATCAATTTATTAATTAAAATAATCAATAATTGATTTTTGGGGCTTTCTGACCTGAGTGATGGAAAATCACTCAAAACTAGGAAATAGTGGGTCCATGGGTTTACATGGTGCTCTTGGCTTGAAAATGAGCACCTACATGACTGAAACTAATTATTTGGCCCACTTTTATTACAAAATCATTTTTTCCAATTAAACTATTAAAAAATAGCCTAAGTTTTGGAAAAATTAAATTTTAATAAAAAAACACTGAAAAAACTAAAAATTTGAAAAATTGAAAAAACCTAGAGGGACTTAGACATGTTCATATGACTCGACCATGATGTCTAGCGTGTTTTTACATTGACACATTGACTCTAATAACCTCAATAGACCTAAATGCCAAGCCGGCCACCCCAACTTTGGAGGTATGGAGTGAAAAACTCAGAAATTATGAGTTGTTTATTCAACAACCAATAATAACCAAGGGAAAAAACACCCTGGGCTGATCGGATTGACAAATAAAGTCTAAGAGACCGAATCTTTTACAGACACTATCATGCTAGAACATTTATTACAATTCCCACATGGGGTGTGAACATGTGATATAGTACAACAAGCACTTCCCAGAAGTACTTCCAAAGGTCTTCTTAAGTTCGAACAAGTTATCCTTGTCTGGTTCACAAGGCTCACTTGATAAAAAAACCACTAAGTACAACTTAGGTGGTAATAGGGTATAAGGAAGAGTATTTCTCTTCTTATTATCCTTAAGCGAATGGATAGGTTGAAGCTATGAATAAATCCTTAAGTCCATTCTGCAAAGAACTTTTGCACAAAGAAAGAACAACTAACACATTATGCTTTACCCTACTTTGTGGGCTTACCAAATCGTTGTTAAGGCTGCCACCGATTTCTCTCCATATCAGTTAATGCATGGGGTAGAGTCGATATTTCCGATTGAAAGTGAGATCCCTTCTTTGAATCTAGTCATACAACTCTTACTAGAGGTTTCTGACTTGGAAGAACATCTGGTCCACTTAAAGCACCTTGATGAGTAGCGTCGAGATGCCTTAGTGGCTCTTGAATTAAACAAATGTCTCGTTAAGGCTTAGTATGATAAATCTTCCTGTCCCCAGAGATTTAGTGAAGGTGACTTGGTTCTTTTATATGACCAATCTAGTGAACCGTTAGGGGCGGGTAAGTTCAATCCCATGTGGCATCGACCTTACATATTTAATCGAGTGTTACAGAAGTGTGCTTATGAGTTAGTGGATTATGAGGGGACAACCTTGGCTAATCCTAGATATGGGATCTATCTTAAAAAGTACTATGCATAATTCTCAGTCAAGGCTGATACTTTGTATATTATTGTACAAGTGCATAGTTTAGTTTTGGTCTCCTTGTAGTGATTCAATTTGTTGACATACTTCCTTTTGTTGTGGAAGATGTCGATAGAGTCTTTGGTATATGTAGGATATGCTGACGGTTCCAGACGCCACACCTAGAAATTAGCTTCGGTTGCTTGGGTGATCTATATGCCTACGGTTCATGTCGTGTATTCAAGAGGTGTATGTCTATGTCCATCATCCAACAATGTTGTTGAATATAGTGTCGTGATTGAGTTACTACATGATACCATTTCTCATGGTATTCAATCTCTTGCGGTATGTCTGGACTCGCAATTAGTGTATTACAATTAAATGGTGTGTATCGTGTTAGAGATCTTAATTTATTACGAATATTCTTATGATTAGGGTTGTTTGAATGAAAATTTGAACACATAACATACATTCACATTTCTAGGCCTTACAATCATGTTGTTGATTATTATGCAAAATATGTTTTAGATTGTCATTTGTTGCATCAACAATGAAGCATATAAATCACATTCACAATTAAATACACATTTAAATATAATAAATTGATCACTATAATCTTTCATTTCATATATAGTCCAAAAATGGCGTCGTAGTACAAAAATGTCATGATACAAAATTGGGGCTTTAAGCCACCAAGAAAACACTACACTATCAATACAAAACGTACATCTAGGCCTCTATATTTGTTAACCAGGGCGATGATCATGAAAACAAACAACAACATTGGACAATATTCTCAACAATCTAACCCATGCACAGGGTACTCCTATCACCTGCCTCTACATCACCTCGGGAAAGTCCTCGACTTGCACCATGGGCACCCTGTGTGTCAAACAGACAAACTTCGTGTGTATGCTCTGGAGCATGCAATCCACACTTTCACCTTGTATATCATCAACCCATCCCCTTTGACGATGTCGAGGGAAACCGTTTGGACATCTAGGTCCGACATCTGCATGCACATAATCAATATTACTACGTGTCACCACCCAAAAACATGTTTTTTTATTTCATTATATCAAAAACTCCATAAAAAATTAATAATCCAAAAAATAAAATAAAATTCGGGATTGTTTACCTATGTCTCCATATGCGGCACCCTACGGTATGAGCATATTTGGATCACTGCGTAAGTCTATCCTTGCATAGGGGTAGTCATCTATGGCCATGATTTTTCTCCGCCACCGGTGGTAAAAGTTAGATGGGTAGGGTGTGGCCACACACCCTCCCCCTAGCCATCTCATAACAACTTCCCAAGGATTTTGAGCTGGATCACGTGAACCATGAGGGGGAATCTAAACTCTTAGGTTGAGCCCTGGTACCTGCTCGAAGAAAAAGGTACTCAGTATGTTGGCAAACCCAAAGTTTCTTGTTCGACCCAACTTACAGTCAGTCAATTGTTGTTTTATGTTGCTCAATAAAGTAGTACTCTAGTGATATATGGTAAGTCTCATGCACTCGACTGCATAGAAAATTGAAGGCCTTGAATCCTGGTGAAGAGATGCCAATCCATCTATTATAGCTATCACCAACACTATGATCTTGAGGCTGAGACTTTGGATAGAGTTCACCGGAACCTGACTTCCAACCTTCTCATTTTCTGGAAGGAAATATACGGCTACCTACTCATCAATGGTGATCCCACGTCGCACCCCTTTAGCCCTCAAATTTACTACCTCACCATGACGGCATAGTCTGGTGATAAAATACACATCTTCAACCTCAAGCCTTAGGGGCATCCCATCCAGCTAAAATGCTTCTGTATCTAGATCCCAATAGTCGACAATCATTTGCATAAGTCTTGGTTGATCCCTCAAGCTCCCAACTCACCAAAATTTATACAAACCACATGCTTGTAATGCTTGTTGAGCATCCATGTCACCTTGTACTTCCCCATCCATGTCTTCATGCACACGTTCACACCATTCCAGCACCATCTTGCCAAAAAAACATGATATTTGATGAGAATATTCCTTATATTTGGGTATTTATGCACTCATACACGACTTTACCTACTAATAGTCGTATGTATACAAAAAAATATTTCCACGTATATCGATCCCTATACGCGGTCTGATGATCTGTGACCTGCATGGGATGATATGCCCAAGTAGGGGTGCCTCAAATTAAAAAATCAGCCACTAAAAATTGAAATAAAACCATTGAAAATATTGAGTGTGGTATTATTATTTACTTGGCTCAGACGGTTCTTGATTTTGTGGCCCATAGCTCCCGGAATCAGTGTTTGAATTTCTTGGCTCAAGACAGCTCCAATGCACTATGTGTGGTGAAAAATCAAAATGGTATGGTAAAACATGAGTTTTTTACTATTTATAAAATTCTTTTTGAATTTTTACTCACTAACCTATAGTTTTTTACCCTTATTAACTTTTCTGAATTGTTTTTCCTAATGTTGTGGTGTAGGGGCTCAATTTGAGTGTACTTTTACTGAGGCCTTAACCCATTCGTATCCATTACATGTATAATTTAGAGCTGGCATATATGATAGGATTAGATTTCTGCTTGCATTTTGCATCACCTTATGACCATGCCGCCTTAACTATAGGTACAAACACACTTAATAATGTTACATAACCATCATACTGCTACTATAAGTGGCATTACGTAAGTGGTAGAGACTTCCTATTCATGGGTACCCTAGTTAGATCCTGCTTTTTCATTTGGTACCCATGCTGAGATTTTTCCCTTAGGTCTGGGAGTCCCTTTGTATTAATGCCAAGTCTTTGAGCGAGAACCTCATATTCTCTCTTGAACTTTATGCTGGCCATTTCCTGCAGGGACTCATGTTTATATGAATTTGTAATTTCATTATCATGTGCTTTCTTGCCTTATTGAGATTTACGTCGGCTCCCTGCTTTAAAGTTATAATCCATATAGCCTGAGCTTGTCTCAATCCTAACCAAGTAGAGGATTTTATATATATTTTACAGCTTGATCATCCCTTACCAGGAAGATACCTTCCCCCGAGTGTCCTTATCCTACACATGCTTCCTTGCATTGAGCATAGGTAAGTTCCACTGCTTGGAACTAGTTTTCTTTCCCGTGACACTTGTCTCCTCCTAGATATATATTATAATCACTTTTATTCTTTTTCAATCTTCCTAATCTGAAGAAGTCCCAAAAAAAAAAAAAAAAGTCAGACAAGAAATGATATTATCTTTGGCAGCTATTGATTCGTGTTGTCTTCGAATAGAGCATTGTATATTTCATCCATTGGTTGGGTTATTCGTATGACTTTGGGATCTGTACTTGTTATTCTTAGTTTTCACCATCAAATGGTTATTCTTCTAGTTCCTATGGAGCCTCTGTTGATGCCTCCTATGTTGCAGGGTTGTCCCAGTTTACATGTCGAGTTGATGCTTCTTGTCAGTCATGATATGGCTTATTCTCTTGTTCAAAGGAAATTTTATCCTGAGTTGACCATTCCCAACACAGTTACTGGTCCGTGCACATCTAGTTCATTCAAGTTCTTCCAAATTATCTAGCGTTGTTGTGTACCTCTTGTTAGTCGATGGGGTATGCCTTAATACCCTCCTTCTAGCGGATCCCATTCCATCAAATTTAGATCATTTATTGTGGAATAGGAGTATAGAGTCCATTGAGTGCCTTGATACTTGGAAAGATCAGTGGCAGGTCCTCTCTCCACCAATAGTTTTGGGAATACATCAATGTCCCCTGATCGGTATTTTCTTTCAAGTGTTCGACCTCAACACATCTATTCACACTTGTTGGATTTCACTATGTACCTTGATTCCCATAATCATTATCAATGGAATATCTCGCGTCTTTTAATGGTATACATCAATGATTGGTAACTAGACAATGGACTATCATGCTTTACCTCGACACCCTTATTCACATGATGGGACATGTACCAGTAGCGGTTTGCATAGAAGACCTCTAAGCTTGGTGGAATTCCACATATGCTACCCCCTTGATCATGCTAGTATTCATGAGATGCCAGCTCTCATTCTCAGGTTCTAGTATATTATTAGATATCTTCATCCATTATGGAGATCTTGTTCACTATATATTGTACGTGGTGATGACCACATGTGACATATGTCTATTATGCCTATTCATGTCCATTGTATTCTTATGTATTTGGGACTGCTACACTGAATATTTGCAATCGCATGTTGAGATTTATCATTGTATTGTACTAATGAGTGGCTGGTTCTTCCACTTAGGTTTTGACTACTCCACTTCTGGGATGGATATAATGTATTTCAGCCATCATTTTACCCCTCTAACCTCACACATTAGGGGGAATATGTTATAGTTGATTTTACCACACTTGGTAGATCACACTTTTATGGCCTCCCGTGTTCCTCTGCAGACTCTTTGGACCCCCCTTACTCGAATTATACTTTGATGATCCAAGAAATCCCTTAAAAACACATGTTTATTTCCTACGCGTGTTTTAGCTTAAAAGTTGCGTGTACACACGGGTTGCTCCACTGTAGCCCATGTACATTGATAAATGTGCACAAAAAGTAAAATATTTGGAGTTCTCCTCAATGAGTCTTGACTAACTTGACTCTTGACCTTCCATATACCTAGAAATGTTCTGACTCAACCCTTCATTACCTATTGAAGGGATATATATTGAGCCTCTTGGATGCATTAGACGATGAGAACATTGGAGAGAAAGGAAACTATACTTCATTGTTGCCTCATTTGCTTATGCTTGAGTCTGCATCTGTTTGTCCTTTTGAGCACACATTACTACTCTTACCAAGCTTGCCATTCCTTTGTAAACTTTCCATTGAGATGGAGGATTGAAGTGGTGGAGGCCTAGGTGGAGGACTCAGTTTCTCTATTTCGACTAGGTGCCGACATAGTTTTTCACTGTTATCTCTATTCATTATTAATAGAAATATCCTTTTCTCATCCATTACATGTGTATGACTATGAATATTTTGATCCATGGATGTAGTTGTATTTGATTATACATGTTGGATTTATATACACTATAATATGTCTAACACTTTAACATATATCATGCTTTCTTTGTTCGTTGTTGTTGAGGGCGAATTGTAGGTACAAGCGTGTTGGAAAAGCTCAATGGGGATCTACTACAGCCATCTGGAATAAGGTATGTCATGTATCCCTTAGTGTTAGCAACATTTGTTTCTATTGCATATTGAAGTGGATTGACTTTTGGTATCATTCAATATATTGTGGTCTACCCCAATCCATAGGAAGTTTCTCTCTGTAACAGCATATGTTTGAAATAGTGGCTCCTCTCGAGCTTCTCCAACCCCTTCTTATCCCATCCCAAAAATGGTTTGATATATCCATGGATCTTAACACTGGTCTTCCTACATCAGAAGGAAAGGATAGCATATTCATCGTCAATGACCGATTAACAAAATACACTCACTTCATTAGTATTTCATCAAAAGAAAAATCCAACCAAGTCGTAGATAGTTATCTAAAGAATATATTTAAGCTCCATTGGTTTCCCAAAGATATTGTTAGTGATAGGGACCCCAAATTTACCAGCAAATTTTGGAAATAATTGTTCCACCAAGTTGGGACTTCATTAATTATGAGTGCATCTTACCATCCCTAAATAGATGGATAAATTAAAGTCATAAATAAATGCCTTGAAGGATGCCTTAGGAATTTCATGAATGGTCACTAGACTCTACGGGTACATTGGCTACACCTAGCAAAATGGTGATACAATAGTACATGTCATAAAACAACAAAAAATGTCCCCTTTTAAATTCTTATATGGGTATCCACCGCCTACAATGAAGGAATATGTTATCAACAATTTCAAAGTTCCAGCAACAAAATATTATCTAGCGACATCTAATGAGGTCATCCGTATTTTGAAGAATCGTCTTCAACAAGCAAGAAACGGTATGAAGAAACATGCAAACTCAATAAGAATTGATTGAGAATTCGTAGTAGGTGAATGGGTGTTTGTTTTTATCCACCCATACAAACAAAATTCACTTAAAAATTCCAAAAATCATAAACTTGCATCCAAATTTTATGGTCCATATCAAATACAGAAGTAAGTACGATGAGTGGCTTATGCTCTAGACATACCAAAAAAAGGGAAAACATACGGTGTTTTCCTTGTATCCCGCATAACAAAAAAATGGGTCTAACTACTCACATACAAACATAATTACCTATGTTAGATGATGAAGGGAAATTGGTGCTAGAACCTGAATGCATTTTAGAAATTAAAACCAGAATAGGGTGAGTGCAAGTTAATGAGGGTCACTTTTGGAATGTTAGATGCAATAGAAAACTAAAAAATCAGGCATCCCTCAACTTAATTGTATTTTTTGAGATACTTACACAAAATATCTTGCTTTGAGTAAAAAATATTAAATGTAGGAAATTGAATCACGTTTCCGAATATATAAGGTTTATGTATTGAAAATTTGTATAACTATCTCAAGTTTCATTTTTTCTAACAATCATTTTTTTATTTTTAGGCAAATGATAAGGTATATGTTTTTGTGGGTGCAGCCTTTGAGGGCCTAAATGATCCTTTTGGGATACAAAAATTTGCAGGCATGTAGAGAACATATAGCACTAGTGCAGCACTATTTTTCGAAAATAAAATTAGTAATTTTTAATTTTTTTTTATAATTATCTAAGTGATCATTCCTCGAAAATGGTACGTCTTTTGTGGGTGCAGCCTTTGAAGATCTTAATAAAATAATCATGAAATTGGTTTTTTATAGAATGTAGAGGTGGGTGTCTTCTACTGCACCATATAATTTATTCTTAAAACAATTATGAATTGAAAAAGTTATGGAAAAAACACTAACAACATGTTTTTTGACTTAAGGAGTTAGGACACAATAGAAATTGAAAAAAAGTAGGAAAATATAATATTTTTAATAAAAATTACATATTTAGAATCTGCATAAAAAATGTTATTAATGTTTAAGATTTTTTCAAAAATGATTGTGTGTATCATACTGTAATGAGTGCGTAAACAATGACTTCTTCAGAAACTGGAAGAAATGCCCATTTAGATATGGTTTATCATATACCATAGCATAGGTTTGGTATTACCAAAGCGAATTCCAAACCATACACATAGGAATATTGGTGACATGTGAGAAAGTGAATTGGCATGTTTAAATTCAAATTACATTTCCTACCCTTATAGAACTACAAAACGCGCACACATTATAGAACTACAAAACGCACGCACGTTATAGAAACTACAAAACACGTGCACGTTGTATAACTACAAAACGTGTACGCGTTATGTAGTTCTATAACGCGCACGTGTTTTGTAGAGCTAAAAATATAGCGCTATATGCAATATATCAAATGTATGGATAATAGTTTAGAGGGGGTGTTGAAGGGTTAATGGCCTAGGATGATGTTGGAAGCTCAGGTGGGGATGGCTAATAGTTGAGAGGGGGTGGGGAAGGGTTAAGGGCCTAGGAAGATGTTCATTAGAGGAAATTTGGGGTCTAAAATGGGCCTTATAAGAAAATGTGCCAACAATAAATTTTGTGAGTTATAATTCAAGAACCAATAGAATTTCAATAATATGAGTCAACCATAATGGTTGAATTGACATATTTGTCATAAAAGAAAACTACATTTTTTGTTCGTATTTTCGACATATCTCCCTGTGTTTTTACTCAAATTTCAGGAGAGAGAGCTCGTTGGATACAGAATTTAATTCTGCATCCAATGAGTACCCACACTGCATACTTTTGTTGGACCCTGCTACCCCAAAAATAAGAAATACCTGAAAAAATGTGATGATGATGTCATCATCACATTTTTTAGGTATTTATTATTTTTGGGGTAAAAAGGTCCATTAAAAGCATGCGGTGTGGGTACTCGTTGGATGCAGAATTAAATTATACATCCAACAAGCTCTCCCACCTGAAATTTGAGTAAAAACATAGGGAGATATGTCAAAACTACAAACAAAAAAAGTAGTTTTTTTCATTCTTCCTCCAAAATTAATAACTAATATTTTATTATTTTAACTATTATTTTATCATTTTCCTTAGGAGGCCCATTTTAGACCTCAAATTTTCTCTAATGGGAAATTCAAGTGGGGATGGTTAATAGTTGAGAGGGGGTGGAGAAGGGTCAAGGTCCTAGGAGGATGGTGTAAGTTCGAGTGAGTATGGTTAATAGTTGAGAGGGGGCAGGGAAAGGTCAAGGTCCTAAGAGGATGTTGTAAATTCAAGTGGAGAAAGATGAATGGAATTAGAACATTATGGGTTACAAGGGTGAAGGGGAGTGGGGATTGAGGGGATTATTAGGAGGAGGAGAGGTGTTGAAGAAATATAGGGTTAGAAGTAGTGCGCCATACTTGAGTGATGAAGGGGGATAAGGTGGAGGGGAGAAAGTGGGTGATGTTTTGATGAGAGAGAGGATTGGTGAATGGAAAGGTGGATATGGAGTATTATAAGAGGAATAGGATGTGTTGGAGGAGATAGGTGAAGGAGGGGGGAATTGAAGAGAAGGGAATGAGATGCGATAAATTAGATAATAGGGTTCATAATCAGGTAGGGGGTTGAGGAGAAGGAATAAGTTGAAAAAATAGAGGAAGGAAGTATAAGAGAGAGAGAGAGAGAGAGAGAGAGAGAGAGAGAGAGAGAGAGAGAGATGGTGTCCAAGATAGAGGTTGGAGGGTTGGGGGATGGAGAGAGAGGGAGGATGTGAAAGAGAGAAACATGGAGAGGGAGGGTGAAAAGAGATAGGGAGGGAGGGATACAAGTTGAGAGTGAGAGAGAGGGAGAGAATAGGTATATGAATAATTCCATGGAGGGTTGGTAATTAAGGGAGAAGGGAGGGAGATATTGATAGAGGGAGGTAAATAGAAGGTGGAGAGAGAGGGAGAGACAAAGGTAGTTTGTGAGAGAAGGGGACAAACACACACATAGAGATTATGTGGGAGAGAGGGGGATGGGTGAGTGACAAAGGGAGAAGGGAAGGGGTTAGAAATAGAGAGAGAGAGAGTGATGGAGGAAAGGATAGTGAGAGAGGTATATATAAGGTGGAGATAGATTATGAGATATGGGAAGTGAGGGAGGGATAGAGAGAGAGAGAGAGAGAGAGAGAGAGATTATGTGGGAGAGAGGAAGGGAGGGGTGAGCGATAAAGAGGGAGGGGGAGTGAATGACAGATATATTGATATGGAGGGAGGTATAGTGAGGGAGGTATATAGAAGGTGGAGAGAGACTATGAGAGAGGGTGGGTGATGGAGTTACACACACACAAATATAGAGAGAGATAAAAGGGGGAGGGTGACACAGATACACACACACACACAAAGAGAGAGAGAGAGAGGGGTTAGTGATAGAGAGAGAGAGGTTAGTGATATAGAGAGAGAGAGAGTGGTAGAGGGAGGGATAGTGAGGAAGTTATAGTGAAGGTGGAGAGAGGTTATGAGAGAGGTGAATGAGGGAGGGACACACACACACACACATAGAGAGAGAGAGATATTGTGTGGGAGAGAGACGGGGGAGGTGTGATAAACAATGAGAGAGGGGGAAGGGGGGAACAATAAAGAGAGAGTGATGTAGGGAGGGATAGAGAGGGAGGTATAAATAAGGTGGAGAGAGGTTTTGAGATATGGGGAGTGAGAGAGGGACACACACATATGCATAGAGATAGAGAGAGAGAGGGAGGTTGTTAGAGAGATGTTAAGGCCTGGAAATTCGTAGGCAACAATAGCAAGGGATTCTCCCCAATCAACATTCCCAACTAGCACGTGACTGTTTGATATAGGGAATTCGTCTGGTTTGCGGACCGGCTACTGTAGGTCAAGTAACAAAACAAAGGTTTTTACCGGTTGCGGCCCGGTCCATCGTGTATTTTTTTATTTTTGACTTAATATATGAGATGCACGTGCCTAGCTAAATGCAGGGTGATAAGGATGCAGGGGCAGTCACAACGTGATGCGCAGGTTCTTACCTCTCATCTTAGTGCTCACAAGCATCAAAATCACATACAACAAGAAATTAAAACTAACTACCTAACCTATCCCTAGGGAGCAAGATTATCATTCATTGGTGAGTAATGTATTTTGTACATGCATTATGGAAAAGTTACAGATAGATGATACTTCTTTCAAGACACATGAACAATTAAAGATATTAGAACAACTAGATAGCCAATTGTCTATGAACATCATTCATTACTCACAGTGGAAACATCACAAAACATACTGAAGAACATTCAAATAGGAATATAGGTTCATGAAATTAGAATGCTCTCACAGTTAATGAAACACAGCTGAAAATGAAATAGTTCCCCTTCAACATTGCTCATTTAATCACATTGATACATTCCACATCGCACTTTCTCCAACAGGAAAAATTGCAGTTTCTGACTGTAAAATGAAATAGTTCCTCTTACAAGCGAATGGTTTGCAAGTTTTCCAGGGAAAGATCCCCCCCTCCCCCCCCATTGTAACTTCTATCTTTTGAATATTTACACAAACAATAGAACGCTTGGGTTCCCCCACCCGTGTGACTTTTCAGTCCTTCCAACGCTTCATGTCCCTCTCTTCATATTTTCTGTTCATGCTCATGATCGGCTAAGTAACTGACAGACCTTTCAGAGCTGCTCCTTTGTTGCAATTCATTTTTTCTTTTCCTTCATTTGTCCTTCTTGTGATCCTACTGGTTTCGGCTCTACCTCTACCAAACGGCCCGTCTCCCTTCGCTCCGTAGTAGTTTGACCGATCTCCAGAACCCACCCGCAATCAAATGACAAGCATCATTCATTGGAGTTGCATTCAAAACATATCAACTAAAATAGCTAAGCATTAAGAAGGCCATGTACCATGTTACTACCACAAGGATTAATAGACGTCGACACCACTACTTCGTGCAACTATGGGTTCGAAGGAAAACACACACGACAGGAAACGAGAACTTCACCGAAGGCTCAGAGCGCTATCCTTGGTAGGGTAGACCTATTCACAGCCGCAACGGTGGAAAATAATAGGTTAAGGACACACGACCAGTGGGTGGGAAAACTCTCAATCGGAAGTAGGAGGATATTAACATTGGAAGCTAAACGACTTTCGCAGCCGAAACAGTGGAAAATGAAAGGTTAAGGACACGTGCGATACGCATCGGTGAGTAGAGCGCTTTACACTTTGGGCGGCTAGTTGGTTTGGGAGCCGCAATGGTGGAAGCGAAAAGGTTATAAACATGTGACTAGAGGGCCGACATGCATCGACGAGCAGAGTGCTTTACACATCGGGCACTTAGTTGCTTTGGGAGCCACAACGGCAGATGAGAAATGGACAACAGTCACCAATTAAACATAGGATGATGCCCAATCAATAAAAACATTAAGTGTTCAAAAATATTTAAAAATTAGCAAAGGTTAAAACCCGTTTTACTTCCGAAACAACGGCCTCAAAGAACAAAAAATTTGATTTATCCTTGGCTAGCAGACCAAACTCACATCCGCGACCCATCACGAAATTCAAACACGACAAATTTTGAAACAAGCTGACAATCAATATTTAAAATAATTCGAAAATAAAGCATGCCCAAAAGGTTCATGGACTCCAGCGATTAAAAACAATGCTAAATCATGAGGAGGGGACCAAAAATTAAGAAATTTGGGGAGAACAGTTGCAGCTGCAACAATTGGCGATTACCTGGTGAACCTAGATCTCTGGGCGATTATTCTTTGAGTGACAAACTGTTTAACAACAAATGCATCTATTGAATTCTTCCAGCTATCTAGATTTCTCAAATGACATAAGTGTGTACCTTTAATCATTGATGATAGTCCAATTTGGGAGAGTGGAAACCAAGATTTTCAAGTCCAGATAACTCTGTTGAGGCTGAAAGATGAGTTTCATTATTACTTTTGTCTTCAGGTAGCTAACCGCTCAGACACCACAAGATTGTAGTGTATGGTAAACATGCATATTCATTTGTTCCACATTCCCATGCCATTTTAGCACTTTTGTGCTTTTGGACTTTAGTCCTTTTCGTATGAGTCCTCCTGCATGCCTTTCTTTCTGAATTTTAATTCAGGATCCTCTATCCCAAGTGTCCTTTTGTGTGAGCGGTGTACTTCATGTTTCAGCTCACGGACGGAGAGGAACTTTCGGCAATTTAGTACTTATGATTCAGCATTTGCTTTGATGTATAATGCCTTCATAGGAGTTTTTTGACTCTTATTTTCCTTTTGGCATTCGTTTCTTGGCATGGGATCATTTATATTTAATATACTGTTCACCTTGCTACTTTCCATGGGTCCTCTACTGTCTCCCCTTAGAACATTTTAAGTGTGACGTGGATGGAGCCTCAACATAGTATTCCAGACTCTTTGAATCCGGTTTATTTCACAGGGGTTAAGCAGGACTTCAATGCACACAGAGCTATTCGAGAAAACTGTTGAACTGGAAGAAATTATTTTAGACAAACAACAATACACAGTCTGATACCCAAAAATATTTATCATTCCCAAAAATTTTGATGTTCCCCACGCAACTGCGGGTTCGCTCCCTTTATTGAAATCAATACACTTAAACTAAACAAACTAAAAAACATGACTCAGA
Source organism: Pseudotsuga menziesii (assembly GCA_001517045.1). Taxonomy (NCBI): domain Eukaryota; kingdom Viridiplantae; phylum Streptophyta; class Pinopsida; order Pinales; family Pinaceae; genus Pseudotsuga; species Pseudotsuga menziesii. Next base: position 90,713 of record LPNX010427207.1, on the reverse strand, counting down.
AGACAGCCAAACAGATTATTTATATACAAGACAGAAGAACTCAAGGAAAATCAAGAAAAATAAGGCTTGAGAACCACACCATTTACTGGTAAGTTCTCTTCCCACCCCTATAGATCTTGCAACTTATAAGTAGAAGGGCCAAGCTTTGCTGCAATCTGAAAAGGGCCTACCCACAACTGCTGGAATTTAGTATGCTTTCCTTTCTCATCATGGGGGTGGTCCCACTTGAGAACTAAGTCTCCCACTTCAAAGTCTTTTTTTCTAGCTTTATGTTTGTCGAACCATCTCTTTATTAACTCTTGTTGTTGCTTAAAGTGTTCTCTGGCTTTAGATATAGCCTCTTCTGCTTTCAGAAGATTGCATATCCTCATCTACAAAACCTCATTCTCCGACCCTCTAGACTCTTGAGCTATTATGGAAGATGGAAGCATGATATTGGGGGGAAGAATGGCTTCTTTACCATACACAAGGGTATACAATGAAACTCCTATCGCAGACTTGGGGTTGACTCTATCGGCCCAAAGGGCGTTTGGTAGCGCTGAGTGCCAGCTTCTCTATTTTTCTATCACAGTCTTCTTTAAAATTCTAATCATATTTTTGTTATTGGATTCAACCAGGCCATTTCCTTGTGGATAGTAATTAGTAGAATAATGCAATTTTATCCCTTTATCATGAGCAAAAGCAGTTAATTTAATTGATGAAAAGTATGTAGGATTATCAAAAACTAATGAAACTGGAACTCCAAACCTGGTCATGATGTGGTCCCGCAGGAAACTGATGACCTTGTCTTGATTTATTTTCTGCAGCGGGACTGCTTTGACCCAGCGAGTGAAATAATCAGTTGCAGTCAGAATGTACTTGTTTTGTAGGGAGGAATTTGGTTTTATTTCTCCAATAATATCCAACCCCCATTTCTCGAATGGCTCCATGATCATCACAGGCTTTAGGGGTGTTGCTGCTTTAGGTTGTCTCCCACTACACCTTTGGCAAATATCACACTTCCTGACATGTGCGTGTGCATCTTTGAAGAGCGTAGGCCAATAGTAACTAGCTCTGAGGATTTTGTGGGCTGTAGTATCTCCTGAATAATGTCCCCCAGTAGGACCGTCATGCAAATATGTCATTACTTTTTTCACATATTCTTTCTCTAAGCATCTTAGAAGAACTCTGTCATAGTTTTTTTTGAATAATACTCCTTCAACAATTTGATAGGAGGCTTATTTAAGAAGTAGCGCTCTTCTTTGCGTAGAATTCCAATGTTCTGGCAACAGCCCTACCTACAGGTAATGCACGAGGTCTCTATACCAAGACTTGGGAGCTGTAAACAAAGGGCATACATCCATTAAATGTAATTCGACCTCTCATCCTCCCAGGCATGTTCTTCATTGTTCCCATTTTCAGTAATTAGTTTGCACAACCCTTGTCCTTTAACTATAGAGGATAGCTTGAATTCAAGGTCGTACTCTTGAAGAGCTGTTACCCAGTTTCCCCTTCTTTCTCCTAACTCCTTCTGTACAAGAAGGGAGCTTACAGCTGGGTAGGGGACGATCACCTTGGTTGAATTTTTTAAAATATAAGGCCTAAATTGCTTCACTGCTTTGAATACTATGTAAGCTTGTTTATCAATGGCTGGGTAATTTAATTTGGCCCCTTGTAGACTAGTGATCATGAAAGATATTGGGAATTCATCCCCCCCATCTTCCTTTTGCGTAAGCACAGCTACTAGCGAATCATCGGATGCAAAGGTGTACAGAATAAAGTCTTTATTGAAATCTGGGATTTTCAGGGAGGGTGCGTGTGCAACATCAGTTTTAATTTTACTGAATGCATTCTTCTCAATCTCAGTCCACTCGAATTGTGCATTTTGCTTCACCATCTGCTGCAGCAGCTTGACGATCTGAGCAAAATCAAGCACAAATATTCGGACGAAGTTTATAGTTCCCATGAATGATTGCATCCCCTTTTTAATATGGGGAAAGGGAATTTGTTCAATGGGATTAATTCTTTTTGGATCTATAGAAATTCCTTTCTTTGATACTATGTGACCCAACAACTTGCTCTCCATGACAACGAACACACACTTTTTGGGATTGAGTGAGATGCCATACTTCTGACAGCGTTCAAAAATCTGCCTTAAGTGAAATGCGTGCTCTTCTCTTTTCTTCGAGAATATCGTAATATCGTCAAGGTACACCACAACACTTCGGCGAATCAATCCACGGAAAGCTATGTCCATAGCCCTCTGAAACATCACTCCAACGTTTATAAGCCCAAAAGGCATCCTTCTATAGGAAACGGTTCCCCTTTTGGTCTTGAACATTGTCTTCAATCTGTCTTCTTCGGCTACTAATACTTGATTGTAGCCAAAGAAACCATCTAATAATGAAAACAGTTCAGAACCTGAGACCATTTGTAGCAATTGCTCCATGGGTGGCATATGATAGTTATCTTTATCTGAAGCTCGGTTTAAATTTCTGAAATCCACGCATAATCTGATGTCTCCAGATTTTTTTCTCACTGGTACCATATTTGATACCCACTCAGAGTGTCTGACCTTAAAAATGATTCTAGCATCCAATAATTTCTTCACTTCACTCTAAATCAGCGATTCCAATTTTTGATGCATTTTTCTTAAAGGTTGCTGATACAGCTTGACACCGAATTTGATGGGGACAACATGCTTGATGATGCTGGTGTCGTATGTTTTCAAATCTTTGTATGTCCATGTGAAAACATCTTTATATTGTTTAAACAGACTGAAGAACTTATCTCTTTCTGCTGGTGAACAACATTTGCCAAGATTCACAAATTTGGGATTCATCTCAGTCCCTAAATTTATCAGCTCGAACTGTAGAGATGAGCTGTGAGTCTTCACATTAGCTGGTCTTCTAAACTTTTCATTTAAATCGAACATCCTTTCTAGTGTTATGACTCCTTTAGGGATAAAATTATCATACTTCAGCTCGGCCTGATGTTCTTCATCATCTATAATTGCTCCTTTAAATACCTCGTCATTTGTTAAACATTCTATAATCTGCTGGTCATCATCAAACACTCATAGGTTGGTGATCATATCAGGTACTGAGGGCCTAAAAAGCAATTCAACAGAGCATCGATTATTAGTAGGTATGATCCTAGTGGCTAACGTGGCCAACAGGTCAGCTGCTGCATTTTCAAGTCTTGGAATTGATATAATATTAAATGCATCAAAACATTTAAGTAAATCCCATACCTCATTCTGATAGGCCTTTAGGTGAGGGGAAACACAATGTATTTGATTCCGAATTTGTTTCACAATAATTTCAGAGTCTCCAAAAACTTTTAGATTACTTACCTTTAATTCAATCGCTTTCCTTAAGCCCTGCACCAGTGCTTCATACTCAGTTGTATTATTCGTACATTCAAACTCTAATCTACATGAAAGAAAATGTTTATTCTTCTGGGGCTCGATTAGGACACAACTGGCCCCTAACCCTTCTAACGTCTTAGAGCCATCAAAAACAAAGTCCAAAAATCACCAACTATTGCATGCGAATCTATTCCTACTGCTAAGTCTACTATTTTACAGTCGATTTCATCAGCCCGTGAAAATCAAAGGAGATCAGGCTGGGTGTCTGATGTGTTGCTTGCTTCTTTTGCTTGGTAATTACCTGGTTCCAACTCAATAAAATAATTTCCCAACATAGAATCCACTGGTTCATTCTTCTCCTCAAGTCAAGTAACGTTGTATTTCATCTGAGGCTCCTTCAAAATCTTAATTTGGTTCGGACTTCCTTTATACGGCAACCACAGATGTGACCAATCAGAAGCAAAATATGCATTTAGTTTCGCTGACCAATCTTTGCTTAGAACAAGACCGTAAGTGTCTGGTATATCTGCCACCACGATGTTAATGACTTGGAACATGTGTAGTCAAGGGATGCATCAACCACCTCGACCTTGATCACGACGTTCTTCCCTCCCAATTGGACCTCTAGAGAAGCAAGAATTCCATGTAGGAGAAATGATCTACCATCGAAAGCTATCAACATGGTGGTAGATTGAGACAACGCAGGAGAACCTAAGCCCTTCCAACAAGACAAAGACATCACAAAAGTAGTAGCACCTTCATCAATGATAGTACGCATGACAGTGTTGTTAATACACTCTACATGAATCAAAAGAGACACATAGTAAGGAAAGCGAGGCTTTACTCCCATGGTTTAGAATTTTTTTTCTTATTCCCACCCTTACGATTATTTTTTCCTTTTTTCTTATTCCTTCTAGGCTGGTGGTTGCCTTTTGGGTTCGACTATTACATAGAGAGTATATTCACCGATTGGGTAGGTTGATACAAAGCCATAGCTTGTCCCGACGCAGTCTGGTTAATCGATAACTGGCTCACTTGTTTCGTAACCGAGTCCACAGGTTTGGTACTCGTAGAGCCAACAATGCCATTGGCATGTGTCCCAGGCTTGATCTTGGGGTTGAAAGTGGATCTTGGAGCAATAGGTATAATCTCATATAAAAGTTCAGATTGAGCATAGATCAAATCCAACTCTTGTGCCCTAAAGATAGCTTGTTCCTCGTTTTGAACTTTGGATGTAGAAACATCCTTCGTGATGTAGGGTAACAACGATTTAAGGAAACACTCAAGAAGAAACTATAGTGGTATAAAGGCTTTGATTAATCGTTTCTATCTACACCACTCTTGAATATGATCCGAAATGTGTGTGGCTTTGTCTTGCCGGAAGGTCGACAAGAGTTCGGTACCGACATCGTAATGTACGGGTAGATGGAAATGATTAAGGAAAGTCATGACAAGGTCATCAAACATAGCATAATCCCCCCCGGTAACTCTATATACCATTTCATCGCGGGACACATGAGGGTGTGTTGAAATAGCCTCAAACAGATAGAATCGTCATGTAAGGAATTAGAATAACAACAAAGGTGGAAAGTGGCGACATGCTCACCAGGACCTTCACCATCCTTACCTTTGATCTTATGAATGTCCAAAGGAAGCTTGTTAAGGACTGCAGACCATGCCCAGTTATGAGACACATGATTGTTCATCAATATCGACAAGTCAGTTAAGTTCAATGTCGCAAGGAAAGGGAGCCTAGGTTGAGTTGGTTGATTCCATGCTCCCTGGTAGTTTTGATTGATGTAAGGTTGATTGCTATAAATACCATGGCCTTGGCCATAATAACCTCCTCCCATTTGACCCATGAAGGGTTGCATGGAAGCATTGTGATGTGGGGTACCTTGCTTATGAAGCACTACAAAGCCATAATTAGAAGAGTAAGCGGGTTGCAGATACCCATACCCATACGATTGATAGTTTTTTCCATATTGTGGTCTATAAGAATCTCCATGGGAAGATCCATAAGGTGTTCCATGGGATGTACCATGAGAAAGTCCATAGTTAGGGATATGGTGAGCTCCATGAGCTGGAACATGAGACAATCCAGAAACAGTTACATGACCTTCTGACACAATAGGAGGTACTCGGCTCTGGGATACTACTGAGTTAGCAGTCGTAGAACGAACATGGCTAGTAGCAACATTCCGAGTTGAAGGCCCAATTGAGTTAGGGGGAGGATGGGTCGTTAAAAACGCATTCGAAGGAACAGGGTTTGAAGATTAAGGGACATGTGAAGGAATGTAAGTGGTGTTCCCAATGTTCACTTGTCTCGATCCTAGTATTTGAATAGGATTACTAATACTAGGCCTAGGAGGAACATGTGAAGACACCTCCACCACAGGGATGGAAGGTGTAATGCGACTAGTGCCCCCAAACTTCTTCACATGGAAAGGAATGGGAGTTCCCCTAGGAGTAGTTTTAGGGTCAACTTTCAACTTGGCATGATGTGCTGGATCAAGCTCAGGAATACCAGGCATGCCATATCTAACATGACTAGTGCTTGTGGGTTCATAGTGAGTCTCGTCACTCGAAAACCAATATCGGTGACCTGTGAATGAGAGATCATAACTAGATCATGAAGGCTATTCATGTGATGGATCATATGTTCTAGTAGGATATTCCTGTCCAACCTCACGAGGTGGAGAGGAAATCTTTGGAATCTCATCCTCATGATATCCCATGGTGTGTGAATCAAAGTGAGAAGTAGTCCACCCAGACTGTCTGGTTCTCTCTCCAAAAGGAGGAGGAGACGTGGAAGGTGGAAGTCCTAGTAAACGATGAGAATGGCGGGGTGCCACACCCAAATCCACAATGACTCAATAAAATAAAAGACTCAATCTAATTACGCAAACCCTAGGCAAACTAGCATGCAAAGAGGATACACCTAAAAATGTAAAGCGAAATCATGAGCAAACCAAGGGTAGGATATGTGAGCTCTCGAATGAAGCAGGTATGTCTCACCTAGGAGAGGCTTGAGACTGCCATACACAATAAGTGGAGGTTCGTAACTAATTATAGTGGCCCTTAGCTTCAACACATATAGCGACTATGCTGTCCAACCCCTGCCTGGCTAGGACACCTACAGAATAACCTCTACAAATACTCCCTTGATAACCTAGGTAAGGAAACTAAGGTCACCTCAATATAATCAATGCTCAGGCAGACATTCATAGACAAGATTGACCATATGGGTAGGGTAACAAAGCTCGAAGCCTAAAAGCACAACTAGTGCCCCAAGGGTGCACCCACCAATACCTCAAAGGCCCCTAGATACGAATACAATCCTAGAAATATCTCTGGTGCTAATCAATCACAATCATGGGTGCTCACACTGCCTCGTGCTTAACTCCCTTGTAAGAGGAGGATCCCAAGAAATGCTAATTATATAAAGGATTTCACACTCTCACCTGGACAAACACCTAATTGTTTTGTTTAGTAGTCTTGGAGAATTAACTCACAATGAACTATTCTAAGACCCTAAAACCTAGTCTTGTTGGTGCACCCTAGAAAATAAAAGAGTGTAATTCATTTTATTATGCGTTGATTTTAATTGGCTTTATTACTCAAAGGGTAAATGGACGTGCAACTAATGATGTTATGACACAACAAGAAGTAAAATGCACACCTAACAATCAATGCAAATGCACTATGTCGAATGAAAAATAGGGTATGCTATTACGTGAAGTGAAAATTTTTTCCTTCAAATGTATATGAAATCATTCCTATATGAAAAGCTGACTAAGATTCACCAAGCAAACCTAATGCAAGTACCATGCTAATGCAAAATGCAAACAATGCATGACTATGCAAAAAGCAAAATGTTTTTGTATTTTTAAATTAAATGAGATAAAAAAAATATGACTCTATAACCCTCAGACTCTGCAACCATTCACAAACAGTAGCTAAGCAAAGAACCAAGGTAAAAGAGACCTATTGCACTATTCTTAAAAAAAAAAGTGGAAAATGAAATGACAAGAACATTTTCAAAAATAAAATTAAAAAGAGTCTATGGTCATAAACATAGGGTAGATAAAGAATCTAGAAGCATCCAAGAAGACTCACCAATCATCCAAACTCACCCAGGAACACTCAATCTTCCCAAAAACACAAAAAATCAGGGTATATGTGACTGTTCTCAGTAAACCTGCGTACATATGCGACTATTCCAGGAAAACCCGTGTGTACATGCGACTATGAAAGAAAAACCCATGTATGGTAAGAAAAGGAGAGAAAAATAAGGTAAATAGACAAGCTGAGACAAAATTTACTCCTATAGGACACTACTGGGAAAACATGCCCCTAGACTCGACACAGAAATAGAGAAATCAGAGTAATTCAAGCACATTGAATGCTGAAAAACTCCCAAAGAAAAACAACTAGGAAATCCCCAGTGGAGTCACCAATTCTGTTATGGAGAAAACTTCCTATGGCTTGGGGTGTACCACAACAGATAGACTCAACTACATAAATCAATCGCTTCCCAATATGCAAGAGAAATAAAACATCTAACACTAAAGGATCTCGAATCATACCTTATTCCAGACTGTTGAAGTAGATCCCTGTTGAGCTTTTTCCAATCTCGCTTGCTTTAGCAATTCACTCTCAACAACAGTAAACAAAGCAAGCATGCTATACAATATAGTGTTAGGCCTACTCTAACATATATAATCAATAATGCATAAGCAATTAAATGCATCCATGGATTCAATATTCGTTTAAGTGCACATAATTGGATAGGAAAAGATATTTCTATTAATAAAATTAGAGATTACATAAGTGACAACCTTTTTCGGCATGTCTGCGAACCAGAGAAACTGAGTCCTCCACCTGGGCCTCAACCACCTCAATCCATCTCTCAATAGCAAGCTCACAAGAAAAGGAAATCTTGGGAAGAACACAAAGTGCTCCAAGGGACAAAGGGATGCAGACTCAAGTACAGCAAGCTACGACAACAATGGACTACAGTTTTCTTACTCTTCAATTCCTCCTCTTCAATGTATCCAAGGGGTTCCTTATATAGTGCTTCAATGGGGTAATGGAAGGTCAAATCTGAGTGATCTTGAGGCATATGGAAGGCCAAGAAACAAGTGATATGGATCCACATCAAGGAAAACTCCAAAAGTATTTGGACTTATGCACACATCCTGATGTACGCGGGTTTAATGTCAATATCGGCATATATACACGAGAAAGGGATTAAAAGTCGCATACAACAAACAATATGTGTTTTTAGGGACGATATTGAAAACATCAAAGGTACAAAAATGGTCCATGGGGTCCAAAGAGTCTGCAGAGGGACAAGGAAGACCATAAAAGTGTGATCAACCATGTGTGGTAAAATCAGCTGTAACAATATGCATCTTGCTCCACTATAGCCCGCATACATCAGGTTTTGTGCTAAAAAATAAAATTATTTAGAGTTTTCCATACCAAGTCATGACTATTATGATCCTTGTACTTACATATGCTGGAAAACGCTTTGATTCAACCCTCCATCTCCCTTTTGAGGGATATATGTTGAGCCATTGTGAAGGATTTGAGGGGGATAAACTTTGAGAGCAAATAAACTATAATGAATTTTTTCCCCATTTCCATTGCCTTGAGTTTGCATCCCTTTGTCCTTGTTAGATTGAACCTCTTATGTTCATCTCCCATTCTCTTTCTTATCTTGCGAAGGAGGACCCAATTAATCCTTAGACTTTTGAACTTGCCATTGCATGGAGGATTGAAGTGGTGGAGGCCTAGGTGGATGAATTTAGAGTCTTGGTTCCGACGAGTTGCTGACAGAAGGTTGTCACCGTGTAATTTTGTTATTTATATCAATAGAAATACTATTTTCTCGTCAATGCATATTACAAAGGTTTATGTTAACTTCCATGGGTATATCTACTTATTATGTGAATGGATTATATTTAATTAGATGCTAATAATTTATATGATACAAATTACGAGAATAAATAAAATATAATTAGCAAGAAACAAACACAATCAATAAAAAACCATGTAGACACAATCATTTACCCTAGAAAAATCCATGTGGGGAAAACCCAGTACCAATGAAGATCTTCATTAACCTGAACAAAACCGGCCAACCGGGGCAAGCGAGCTAGCCACCGCTCACCTCCAAGAAACTTTACAATGGATCCTCCTCAAGCCTTATAAATGCTTCATCACATGCAATACCATGGGACAATACCATGGGCTACTACAAACCACGTGCCCAAAATAATGTGTTATACCTAAACTACATTTGACTCAATCACTAGTCAAGGTTAACCCTAACAATCCCCCCATTAAACTTGACTTGGAGTAATCACCAACCCCCCTCAAAGTTTTACCAAGGAATCTTGCATACACCCCCCTATCACCTAGGTTTATATCCTGACTTTACCAGTGAGTTACCAGGGGTATGCATGCCTTACCAGGTCTTACAGTCATATGCTCATTTACATGCAAATTGCTCCATTGAGTTTTTTTTCATGTGTATTTATGGTGAATACACCATCACTATCTGTTGCTTCATGTCTCATTTTTCCATGCTTTCTTTCTCACTCATTTTCATCCATACTCCTTCTGTACCTACATCCAACCTTGTCATTAACATCCATATAAAAATTACAGGCAGTCTTTGTCTTCTCACACAATTTTATTATTTCAGCCATGATATTTCTGCATAGATTTGTTCCTTCATGCAGCTAGGGTTTTTATTCTTTAATAAAAATGGCAGATTGTTAATCAGTGGTTTCTAGGAAACCTCCACACAATGACCATCTATTTCTCCTTTGGAAGCTTCAACCTTTTGAGCCACTGCCCTCTCCTCACCATGCTGCAAATTTCAATATAGAGCCAATAGATGTTGGATTGTTGATAATCCATGGCCTCTATAATAGGACACCTATCCTTAGCCCATTCGCTTCTCTACACAAGGTTTTATTTACGCAAATATTCAAGATTAAGAGTGGACCTTCTCCTCACTGACATGTTTCATGGTTTTGGTGGATGCTTCCAAGGACTTCTGTCTTCATGAAATTTCAAATGTGGATTGGTAGAAGTTTCTCTTCAAATCTTGACCACTAATCCAACAGAATTCCTTCGGGAATCCTCTTGTAACCTCAGTACTCCTCTAACTCAGGCTCTATTCTCTGTGGTGATCTTCTTCAACCTTAAACCCTCCAAAGGAACGATCCTTTCTTCACGTCACTGCAACAACATATTCAGTGATGGCACAAATAGATATCAACCAGATCTACAATACTCAGTCCTCCTTATGGACATAAGATAATATTTTCACCACCCAAATTAAAAAAATAGGCCTCCCTATAGCTCGACTAGGAATTCATAGGTCTTATGCAATAACTAACCACACAAACAGCCTCAAAGAGCACAACCACAACTTTGATACCAACTGATAGGAATTATGAGCATAAATAAAATATAATTAGCAAGAAAAAAACACGAGCACAAACCATGTGCCCAAAAAGATGTGCTACACCTAAACCACCTTTGACTGAATCACTAGTCAAGGTTAACCCTAACATTATATATATGTTATATGATACATTTGTTGTTGAGGACAAATTGCAGATGAAGAGCATGGGATCAAGAGCTCAATAATGGCCTTCTTCAGATGTCTAGTTGAGATATGGGCCCTATCCTTTTTTTGTTGGCATTTTACATTTATATAGCATACTTGGGAATTGAGTTGATTTCTGGTGTCACTCCATCTATTGTGGTCTACCCAAAGCAATGAATTGTTTTTCTCTGTAACAAGTATAGGATGCTTCTCATTCTAGAAGAGAATGATTTGTAAAAATATGTCGAAGAAGAGGTTGTAGAGCCATAGGGAGATAAGGCTAAGGAAAAGAAAAAGAATACCATGGTTAGCGAAAAGAGAATCATTGTAGATTCTATGAAGTACAAATTGATCCCTCATGTCTCATCACTAAAGACTCCAACGCATATGTTTGATGCCTTGTCTGGATTGTTTGAAGGAAAAAATATCAAGCAAAAGATGGCATTGAGGACACAACTCAAGAATGTGAAAATGTAGAATCTAGAAACCATTCAATCCTACTTTGCAAGGGCATATCAAATCAAAGAACAACTTGAATCAATTCAAGACACAGTTGAAGAAGCTGAAATAGTGATTACTACATTCAATGGTCTCCCAAGGTCATGGGATTCATTTATTCAGGGAATTTGTTCTGGAAGGAAGCTACTAAAGTTTAGAATACTATGGGAAGAATGCACACAAGAAGAATATATATTGGTAATAAAAGAAGAAATATGGGTGATGATGAAAATCAATCACTAGTAGCACATGCAAGAAAAGGGAAAAGCAAGAAAGAACCCCATTCCTGCAAGAAGTTTTAGAAGACACAAAGCACTCAAAAAGATTACTCAAATTACAAATGCTACAGTTGCGAGAAGATGGGACACATTGCAAGAAATTGTCCTTAAGTAAAAAATTAGATCATACAAGAGAAGAATAAAACACATCATGCTCATGTCGTAGAATATGATGAACCTATTCAGAATAAAGTAGGATAATATGATTCAAGTGAAGAATATGTGTTGATCTAAGCTCTTACAAGGACAGTCAGTCACGGAAATGAAACATGGCTTGTTGGTATACAGTGGTGATTCTAAGAACATGACCAATTGCAAGAATTCTCTCACAAATTTGGTGTAGAAGGATTCACCTCATAAGGTGAATCTCAATTGTGATTATCAGTATCCCATAAAAGGGGTAGGAAAATATTTCTATGAGTTGGATCCCAAAAAACCAATGAATATGAAATATGTATTTGTATGTACCTGGTTTGAAGAAGCATCTCCTCTCCATCTCAACATTAGAGGAATTTGGATATAAATTTTCTTTCGCTGATGTCCAAGTTCTCATGTGGACAAAGGGAAAGACTATTGATGATGCTGGTGTGATTGGTGTTCAAGAGGGAGGCATATACAAGCTGAATGGACACTCAGATTCAGCTTGGTACATATAACTATGAACTTGAGGGAGCTATGGCATATAATACTTGCTCACCCACATTACAAAGCATTGTTGATTGAGAGCAAGATCATGACAGGTTTGCCATAGATTTAGGCAAATCATGATGGTATATACAAAGGATTTGCACAAGGAAAGAACGTGAAGAGTCTATTTCTAAGAAGTGACAAAAAAAGAAAAAGGAATCTTGGACATAGTACATTCAAATCTGTGTGGATCAATGTCATCAACATCACTGATAGGGTATGCATATTATGTTTCATTTATTTATGATTACTCATGTAAAAATTGGATTTATTTCTTGAAAGCAAAAAATGAAAAGTTTAGCAAGTTCAAAAAATTCAAAGATCTTGTAGAGAATCTCTCTGAAAATAAGATAAAGACATTAAGATCAGATAACGGAGGAGAGTTCACATGAGATGACTTCAAGACATTCTGCATAGAAGCTCACTACTCCCTACAATACTCAATAGAAATGCACGTCAGAAAAAAATAATCAGTTGATAATGGAAATAGTGAAGGCTATAATCCACAATCAAGATTTATCATTGAGAAGAGGCAACCAAAACTGATGTATATATGCAGAACAAAACTCCTCACCATGTACTTGGGAACAATAAGCTGAAAGAAATGTTTACAGGAGAGAAGCTATAGGTCAACCACCTAAGGGTATTTGGTTGTCATGTATATGTACATGTTCCCAAGGATAAGAGAATAAAGTTGGATCCTTCATGAAAGAATGGTATATTTGTCAGATACAGTGAGTCATCAAAGGAATACATAGTATACATTCCTGGTTACAAGTAGATTGAGACAAACAAAGATGTCACCTTCAATGAGGATGTAGCTTTTAGTAGATCAAGGAAGACTCATACAAATGAGGTCCATGATGAGGAGCCTGAAGCTCCTAGAGTTGCAGAGACAAGCGTAGATGATGATGTTGCTACATAAGAGCATGTTTGGGAAGAGCATGATATGGAAGAACCATAGAGACCTATAGATCCACCCTGAGAAATGATTACACATAAGAGAAGACCATCTTGGGCATGGGAGATTATTTAATTTGCAGAGAGATATGGTGCTGCAGATGGATCCCTGTGATTTTTTTCCAAAATTTAATAATTCAATGTACGAATCTTGGGATTTTCTTCCACAATTTTATAGTTCAATGTACGAATCTTGGGATTTTTTTCCAAAATTTCCTCATAATTTGAGTTTTGGGTAAATAGTAAATTTAATAAGTGAATGTATGAATCTTGGGCCTTTTTCAAAATTTCCTCATAATTTGAGTTTAAGGTTTCTTGTAGGTTCAAAAAATGAGGACCGAGAAAGTGAGAACTGTGAGTGGGTGGTTAAGGGTAGGGGGGTTTAGAGATATAGGACGTGTAGGGTTAGAGTTCAGAGAGGGGGAGAGAGGGGGGGAAGAGGAGAGAGGAAGGGTTAGAGAAATAGATAAAGGAGGGGGTTAGGGTTTAATGTAAAAGAGAGGGTATATAGAGAGATGGGGTGGTTACAATTTATGATATTTGGAGAGTTGGGGGAATTAGGCTTTATGGTATAGGGAGAGATGGGGGGTTGAGAGAGAGGAGGGGTGGGGTTATAAATAAGGAAGGGGGTATTATTTAGAAAAAGGTAGAGATATCGAGAGGGGCAAGGGGAACAAATGAAATATAAAAATAAAAGCATTAGTGCAGGCTAATAGCATGTGCACGTTATTAATGTGCACATGCTAATTACACATGCACACTCTTGAATTTAATTTTTTTTGTTCACTTGTGTTTTCCCATTTCTGTGTCTACTTGGTAGGTTTGGTTCTATGTCCAGATTGAGTAAATTACGTTTAGTGACTTGGTAGGTTTGAGTAAATTTGCTAGGGTTTTCTATTTTTTATTCATTTTTATTTGCACTCATGTCAGATTTATGTAAAACATAGGTCATGTATTTGAGCTATACCTTTTGATTGGCTCACCTATTTCGGAAACAAAAAACAACCTACATAAGTATACAAGAAGACCTAGGCACTAAAAAAAGTAGATTGATTATGTTAATACCATGATAGTGGGGCTTAACACTTGACCTTGTCATTTTTAGGGCTTCCTTGACTTCCTTTATTTAAAAAATATAGAAAATTAGCTTGAAATTTTTTGGAAAAATAGTGTTGCACTAGTACCACCTCTTGACTACAACCCTACATATTTTTTTCCACAAATTTTGGAAATTTACACACCAAACTTGGGGCCTAAGGCGAACCTATGCATTGTATTTTAGAAAAAAATAAAATACAAATATTAAGAGAATGTCATTTTCTTGGAGTTATACCTATTTCCCATAAATAAAAATTATATATTCTAATTGTTTCATTTGATCTTTTTATACCATCGCCTTTTAAGTTTAAGGTTTCTTGTAGGCTCAACAAATGAGCAAAATAACACTTCCTTTTATTCCCACCTTGAGATGATAAGACTTTGGAGTAGTCTACAACATCCGAATAATCGAGGTAATGGAAGAAGTCAGACATAAGAAGCGGGGGATTACTTGAATTCTACTCTGCATGTATGCCATGTCATGTTTCGTCTTTTCAAGAAATCTATTCCATCATCCATGTTGTCTAACCTAGTGGAGACCAATACCTACACCTCCTCCAATGCCGAAACCATGGGGTCTTTGTCAACAGTATAACTACTCCCAGTTAGGCCTGGAAATTCAATTTTCACATGTGAAAATTATTGTTTCAAGTTTTTTATGCCTATCTGTTTCAACAAATTTTGCTGAGTGTTAATTTATTTTTAATATTATATATGAATGTGACTAAAATATTTTTTTATATTATATATAAATATGAGTAAAATATTTATAAAAATTTACTAATTAAATAAATTATGAAATTTTTTTAGAGATTCTTTTTAGAAAAATTCGAAAGCTCTGAAGGGAAGACTAATAATACAATTAGAAACACAAAATATAAATAAATGCAATATACATACAGGGAAATAGAGAAGTTAGCATTTGTGTGTTTCTAGATTAACTGGAAATTAAGAATAGCCCAGAAGCTGATTCGGCACAATAGCCAATGATTGTTAATTAAGTTTTAGTAGTCAGTATAGGTATTAAAAATTTTGACGGATGATCTAAATTCATAAACGTGAAATTGACATTTCAAATATTTTTTTACCTGTTAATATTGAGGTGTTTATCAAAAACTTACATATCAAATACATGTACAAATGACAAAAACGTTATGTGAAATGTCAAATTCAGGCCTGGTCCCCTTACACCTTCCCCACCTTCTCCAATGCCTCTCCTCCATCTTTGCTAGGCGAAATGGACGAAATGATTGTTCATTCTAATTTTTAATTAAATAATGGTTATATATGCTCATCAATATAAATATTTATTCATAATTAATCGAATATACATAAAATCTACATTTTAGTAGTAAAGATATATAAAGTCCAAAAAATTCTTTATTTATCAAAAATTAAGAAAAAATAAGTATAACAAACAAAGCTTCAATTTAAATAGAAACTTTCAAATTTATACCTAGGAAAAATAAAAACATAATAATTTTAAAAAAGTTCTATTACAATCAATTAAAATAAAATTATGCCATATTTATTTATAAAAAATAAAAGAAAATTAAGAAACAAAAAAAGTTTTATGATAATAAACAACGCTATAAGTAAATAAAAATTCTTCCATGTTTATATATAAATACAAGAAAATTAAGAAACAAAAAATTCTTCCATGTTTTTATAAATAGAAGAAAATTAAGAAATAGTTTTATGATAATAAACAAAACTATGAATTAAAAATGATTGATGTGTCAACTAATTTTTTTTTAAGTCTACATTATATTAACCAGTTGAAACAAAAAGTTACAGAAGAAAAGCATCCTCAACATATGGTTGGGGTGGTCTAAACTTACCACCCCATCTCGTAAAAAATAGTGAGTGAATAGGTTTTTAGCAAAATAAGTCACAATAACCCATTCAAAGGATGGGGGGCAAGTACAAAAATTCACAATATAGATGAGTTTCAGAAATATATACATAAAAACAATAACATGGATTTATACTAAAAGAAAACAAAAATATCAAAATGAGCAAGAAAAACTGAGGTAAGCCTAACATGATGCAGATCTTGATCAACTCCAAGCTTAAGGGTTAGGGGTCTCTTGGTTCTCTTTAATGATTATACAACCCGCATAGAACTCTTCATCAATCGAAGGTTCAGGCTTCTTAACATGAAGAGGAGAGGTTTTGCGAACCGGTACCTCAATGTCACGAACCCATTTGTGATGCAACTGTGTGATTGTGGAAGGCGTCGAAAATGGAACGAACGATGAGTGAGGCGTAGCTGGTACTGATCCCTTATCCACTAAAACCATGCATGCCACCGAGACGCTGCCACTGCCCCTTTCTCCCTACGTACAAAGACCCAAATCCAATCGCTTCCATGTTGCAGTCGCGTCCCGCCTGTTGAGATGAGTGTCAAGTTCAATAAGCTTTTTTTTGCATGTAAAACATAGCTTCTAGTCTTGCTCCATGTACCAACCATCTCTTCCATGAGGGAGCCCATCATGTTCTTAACAATCCAGTAATGATTGAGGTGTCCCCCTCCAATACCTCTAGCCAAATTTTCATTGTTCAACCTGGCTTCCCATTCGTCAATCAAATTGCGCACCAGCGTGGAAACCCCACTGGCGTAACCATCTTCCTGCATTAGATGTGAATTGCGTTGAGTGTGTCCTCTTCCACTGCTAGCCCTATGGGGTGTGCCACGCTGACGAGACATGTTTAAACAATAGTGAAACTTGACCACATGGAAAATATACTCTCGCAATGTTTGTATCAAAGAATGGGCCAGACAAACACTAGTATGCAAGACAACTTTCTTGGTTGGACCAGAGACGTAGCAGTATTGTTGAGCTGCAGGCTAAGGATGGGAGCAATACTGTGGGAAATACCAACCAGGTGCATTAGATCTAAACTAGGAGGATAGGATGCAAGCTAGAGCCAAACACATTACCAATAGATGAGGTCCCAAGACTATTTTTTCTAGAGCCATAACCCAGGGGATAACAGAATAGTGTCGAGAAGCCATTAATGGCGAGTTAATGTTACGATGCCCCTTTCAAGAGTTGACGCGATGTAAGCCCAGGTCTTCCATCCATCAAAGTGACCAAGGGACATCTCCGGATGCAACATGTAAATGTTCATGACCTCCATTGTCCCCAGCACAAAACTCCCTGACCTCGTCATTGACACACCTTAAGTGCCTACTTGATGGGTGATGGGAGCCTTTAATACAAGGTGACATCCTCACCACCGTGTCATCCCCTCACCCGTGGCCTTGATCACCGACCATAAGACACATGGCACCTACATCCAGGAATGTGTCAACCAATGTTGATAGATGAGCAACGTTGTATATTTATGTATATTATGTTACATTATAATTACACAACGAAACTTTCAATGGATTTGTTTTAGCTTTTAGCTTTATTGTTTTAGGAATGCCTCTTTATTGAAGAGCCATATATATATATATATATATATATTTGGAGTAACCTACTTACCCGACCATTTGCATCGATCGAACGATCTAGCTCGCATGAACTGTCACATCCAACTTTGTCGGTCGTCCGATCGGTGCAAATGGTCGGGTAAGTAGGTTACTCCTTTTTTTTTACTTTTCTTATGGTGTTATCAAAATTCTAAAAGTTTCACTTCTTGTACAATGTTATATCATATTTCTATGTTTTTTTTTATAATTTTAAATAATAATTATAGATTTTTAATATGTTATATTATTTTTATAATAAATTATAAACTTTTAGTAGAATATCACTTATTTGCATATTATAGGTTATCCTTATATATGTAGTTGGTGCTTCTCAAAATTATGTGTTCATTGGCCATATCTAAAACACTCAGTTAACACTAATTTGTGTATGAATTTTATCACTACAACATTAATTTTCAAGGTTTTATTTATCTACAAAAATAAATTGTTGTTTTTTTTTTTTGGTTAATAGTAGTTTACATATTTTCAAAATCTGTAATCCTTGTTCAAGTTGTGAGGTGAGTTTATATTATTTTGTAAATTAAATAATTATTTTTTAAATTAAGTTAATATAATCACTTTGTAAGTTTAATGTTGAAATTTATTGAGTAATAAATGGGTTATTTTTATCTATAGAGCAAGCTAGTGTGTATATGTAGAGGTGGATTTTACAAAATAATGTTCACACTGTATCAAAATTATTGATGGAAATTGATTGTTTACCCAACATGTTTGGCATTTAAATTTGATTATTGTTTGTTTTGAAGCATCATGGGCCTGATCATCTTATTAAACATTACCATAAAAAGAAAATCCCTAAAACAAATTATTATTGAGTTACACATAAGGGGGACATTGGATGAGATGCCTCTAATCATCTTGTTAAATATTACCATCAAAAGAAAATCCCTAAAAGAAATTATTTTTTTTTATAGATAAGGGGGGAAATGGATCAAAGGGGACAATGGATCAAGTGCTTCCCTTGGTACCAGTGGATAATCTAAAGGATCACCATTCTACTTTTTACAAAAGCAATGTTTTGCATAGTGACTGATTCAGATTTATGTGAGAATGAAATAAAAGAGCATACACATATAATTCAAGGAGCACAATGATACAATAAATTTAGATTCTTTTAAATGATTGGAACATAACGTAATGTAAAATAAAAGCAGCTAGAATGGTGGTAGCTATATCTCTAAGAAGAAAAGTGGTGGTTATGTTCATTCGTCACAAGATGATTACAAAATGAGGCCGAATGACATTTTTATCATAAGCATGATGGAAAAAACCCAGAAATAAAACCTAACCCTAGGAGATGAACCGTAAAAGGGTTTGTGGGACCCGAGGTGGTTAGTTAATGGGTCAACCTCTTGTGGGAATGACTTAAATTGCATAAGATCTTTGTTTAGGGTGTTCAATATCCCATTAGAAAGGTATAACCAAGGAGTACACATATTATGTGTATAATTTTCCTAAGACTATGCTTGCACTGTGGCATCGCCATAAAAAAAAATCGTTTAAGGACTCAAAATGATCCCAAACGTTTTGGAGAAAAATCTATAAAAATTTCCAATGTAGAAAAAATTGTCTTAAGCTTGTGGAATAGGTGGGAAGCCACCAATATCTGTCTGGAGTAGTAGTCCTCTGACCCAAAAAACTACCAAATTGGAAAAAATAAATTGAGCCAATAGAATAGGAGGTGGCCATTGATACCCATCTGGATCAATGCTACTATCCTCTCATGCCAAAGCCACATAAGGGACGATGGAAGACTATTCAAAGTGGGAAAATGAAGATTTCTAGTGATGTAAGGGAACACATTAGCCAATCATTTATAGTATAGAGGTGAGGGGAAGATAAGAGTATGCCTTACAAAGATGTTGTTGTCCAATCATTTATAGTATAGAGGTGAGAGAAGAATAAGAGTATGTCTTACAAAGATTGTTGGTGTTAGTGTGTCTCCACATAACCAAAGAGATAAGAAGACATTAAGACATTATTGTGAATTCACAATGACTTCAAATAAGTGAAATGAAATGACTTTATTTAATGATAAATATCTCCTTATGCACATGGAATGTGAAGGGTAACTCTTCTTGAGTCCCCTCCAAAACAAAAATGATAGTGAAAGACTTACTTTTGTGTTAGAAACCAATTGTGCTTTGTCTTCAAAAGGTCAGGGTTCCTAGTTAATTGAGGATGACTTATTTTTAAATGAGCCATCATGTAATACAAATCATGCTCAAGGGTTGGGAGATCTTAGTTTGGGTACTATATTGTTTGGCTCAGTTCATCCATGTCTCATTAGATTTAGACCCTCATAACCAATGTCTTGAGTTACTTGTGTCAAGGGGCGGTTGTTTGCATAGATTTCATCTTTTTACTGACGAGTTTTCTTTAACAATGTTTCACATTTGTATGGTTCTAATTTCTAGTCTATCGGTTTCTATGATTTTGGCAGGTCCCGTCTTGGAGGCATTTGGCCAATCTCCTTGTGTTGTTGTCGTTTCAGTGTTCAGGTTCGGTCTTTGTTCCTTGTCTGCAATCTTGTCGGTGTCTTCTCTTGCGTTTGTAGATTTGTCTAGGGATTTCTTTGCAAGGAATGACCGTCATTGCTCTATTGTGGAGCTTTGACCATTTGGTTTTGTGCACACTCTAGCAGCTACTGGTCATTATTGTTAAGCATATCTATGTGAAAATTGAGTCTTTTGCTTAATTTGTTTGGACTGTTAGTGGCGACTCCTTGAGAGGTATGTTAGTCTGGCCTTTTTGGCGTGGAAGTACTTTTGGGTCTGATAGGTTAAGATTTTCTTTTAGTGAACAAATGTTTTAAGAGCCTTCCCAAAATGATTGGGTCTGATAGGTTAATATTTTCTTTTAGTGAACAAATGTTTTGATATCCTTCGCAAAATGATAGCCATGTTTATTGATAATGTAAGTGGATTTATCTTTGATATGGGTTTAATTTATTGTTCAGTTGGTATGGTTGCATGTTAATGGGTATATTTGAAAATAGACTGTCGGATTCATTGCAGACGTTCTGCAACTATAGGTAACAGTTGGTAAAAAACAAATGCTTCGCAAAACATTTCTTTTTGCAAATTTTTAAAGTCCAGCCTGCACTTCATGCAGATTCAGCTGGATGCAGTGTTTGCATACCCTAGTGAACCTGTCCATTGTTAGATGTGCAAGCTATCACATTCTAGACAAAAGCTGGTGCAAACGCAACTGCAAGCACCACCTGCAAAATTCGAAGATTGTGGAAAACATTGGATATGCATCCACTGGAGTTTATATTCCATCCAAGTAAATATGGGAGATTAATTTATTTATTATACATGGCACGAATACTAATGTTAATACGTGCCTCACTTAAATTTTGCTTCTAATTTATTTCTTAGTTGTTGTTCTACTTTTGGTTCAGGTTCCTCTTCTTGAATCTCCCAGCCTGTTTTTGGAAAATGTTTTACAACACTTGGATTGATTTTTGTCTAGCCTATTTTCCTTAGGCTGAAACACGGACACACATGCTTTCTCTTCCTTCAAATAACTATCAAACTATTTATTCTGGTAGTCCAATTGTCTTAAGCTAGAACATAGATGGAATACGGGGTATCCCCTTTTCATTTGTTCATTTCCTTCATAGCAGAGTTTGTGGGTATATAAATCCAAATTGAAATATTATGAACTTGTATTTTAGGCAATGAACATGTTTTCAGTTTTGTTGCATTCTGTGGTACAGGTAGTTCTCCCAATTGTGCACTATCCCTGTCAAGCATATTCCTATGCAGTGAGTATGGATTTTATTTGAAAATGATTGCTTGTTATATTTGGTTGTTATATTTTATTTTAAAGGACAATATTTTTTAAAGGATCTATTTGGGTGCTATGAAAGCAAGTTTTTGTCCTCCTCCTGATAAATGTTGTGTTTCTTTTCCTTCTATAGCTTCCTGTGCTGTCAATAAAATTAATTTTTTTTATTAGGCATATGCCCCACAAAACCACTAAACCACACTATATAGCTAAATGATTTATTGATGAATTACTCTCCCAAAAGCATAAATTTATATGAATCAGTTGCTAAAACTGAGACATCATAATCATATTTCACCAACTCTTTGAATTCTGAACCATTTTTCATTTCCTATCTCATACAACAAACAAACCTCTGACAGATGTGACTCTTTCCATCTTTGCATTCACTTCTGGATAATCTTTTATCCTTTATTCTTTCTTATTGTAGCAAGACATAGCATTTTATGGTTGTTGTGAGTCATGTTGTTAGTGATACTAGTTGTCACTCCTTTTTATTGATTTTTTTTAACTTTAAACCCTCTTTACCTCCAAATGAAATATTTGGTTTTAGCTAGGATGAATAATCTTGTTTACTGCAATTCTGAGGCAAATAATATATTTTAACTGAGTTAAAACTCATTTTCATGCCAATTCAGTTGGAAACCACCTTTGAACTTTGAATGTAAAGAATGTGTATGTATGCTATTCAAGTTAAACAAAATATAGCATTGTTTTTATTTTTTTGGTTTGGAGTACACTTTTAACCAGTTATCAGCCTTAACTACTCTCTCATCCTTGGTAATGAGATTATAATTTTCTTGTTATGAGCATTGAAGAATCTGGACAAAACCTGAGGTGGGGTTTGGCTGGGGTGGGATGAAGAGGGTTTAATAAACTTGTTTGATCAATTACTAACTGAATTGTTTTGCTGGGAAAGTTACCACCAAAGGCTAGATAATTGACATTGTACGGGAAAGGGCTCTTTTGTTAAAAGATAAAAACCAGGCATGATCCAGGGTCATTTCCCCCAAGTAGCATCATGCAGAGAATTGCAAATTCCACAGAATTACCAATAATTCCACAGTAACTTTTAAAATCACGGTTATTGTAACTTCTCCTGAAGTTTCCTAGAAATTCAAATTTCTTAACGTCATCTTCATCTTCTAGGTTAATGTTGCAAAAGGACCAGCCTGTATTGTTGCATCAGTAATGTGAAGGATGGTGATGCCATTGTCACATATAGTATATATTACAATACGTTTTTTCTTTTCCATAAAGGCAGTGGATGGTATTATGTTCTACTTTTATAATAAGATGCTTATGGTTATTAATTGAGAAAGATTAAACTTTTCCATAAAGACAGTGAATTCCAATAGCTGGTATTATGTTCTAATTTTACAATAAGATGCTTCTGGTTATTAATTGAGAAACGTTAAATGGGCATGGAAGGTTTGAGAAAGGTTAAACGGGCATGAAAGGTTTTCTTAATTGGAAGCCATGCTTTAAAATATAAAGTCATAGATAGTTTTGTCACAGATAGTTTAGACTGCAATACAAGTTTATTTTTTCATATAATCAGTGAATTCCAATAGCTGGTATTAAGTTATAATTTGGTTGGTGAATTCCAATAGATGGGTAGATTGTATTAATTTTACTATACAAAAGTTACATTTTTAATATTTGACAAAGTTTTGTAAAAGTTGTGAGAGAAGTCACTCACCTCTTGTTTTTTTTTGCCTTCACTACCTTACCTGATACACATTTTTGACGCCAATATCTATTTAATACCAATAAATTTCTCACAATCTATACAATATCTATATAAAGTACAGGAAAGCTGCAAACAACTCTCAATTTTTAAGTCTCTTTCCAGCTTAAATCCATATGAAGAATTAATAGTATAACT
The DNA here is from genome assembly GCA_001517045.1 of Pseudotsuga menziesii. Lineage (NCBI taxonomy): Eukaryota > Viridiplantae > Streptophyta > Pinopsida > Pinales > Pinaceae > Pseudotsuga > Pseudotsuga menziesii. The sequence goes on along the minus strand of LPNX010427207.1, from coordinate 67,028 downwards.
ATGAAAAGCTTGCCAAAAACTCCAAGCGTGCCCACGTTTTGGAATTACATGGCCCTCCCACATAACCATAAAATTTGCCTCTCGTAGCTCTGATTAAGAATTATTCTTTCCTTGGGAATTTCAAATATTTTCTCTTCATTAATACTAAGACAAGATTTTATCCATGGGTGACACCAGAGCCAAAGTAATCGACTTAAGCCATCAAAATTATTAAGAATTATTCTTTTCTTGGGATTTTCAGATATTCTCTCTTCATTAATACTCAGACATGATTTTATCCATGCTTGACACCAGAGCCAAAATAATCGACTTAAGCTATCAAAATTATTGGGTCTTCAAGTGACAGGAAGGAATATTGGTCAAATTTACTTAGAAGTTTAAGTATTAAATATATAAATTTAAGTTCAATTCTATGAAACTTTAGTGCGAAAGTTTTATAATGATTTTAACTCTTTAATATAATGATTTTAACTTTAAACTTGGTGTTGGATTTTATTTTTAAAAGTTTGGTTGGTTATATAGCAACTATATGTTAACATATAGTTTGGTTCATTGAGTTTTTTAACATATAGTTTGGTTCATTCGTTGATTTACAAAGTATTTGTTTACACAATATACAATTGTATTTGGAAAATATTAGTTATTTTTTTAGTAAGTAGGTGATTTATTTCTTGTTTAGTTTTTCTTAGCATAAAATATGTTTTTATTCAATTTTTGAGAAATTTAGTTTATATTATGATAGTTATTAGTGAAATCCAATGGATTTAAATGAAATTCATAGGAATTTCCCTTCACATCTAATGTATATAGGTTTTAAGAAAAATCATGGCTTGAAGGGTTATATTGCATCTGCATGTTTTAATTTGTTGTAGTTATTTTATGATTTTGGTTGAGTGGTCACCATGAAGGTTATTTATTCTACCTATTTCATTGAAGCCACTTGTGTGTTTATGTGTATGCTACACCTTTCTCCAAGTTTACCTGGATGTATCCATATTTAATATGCAATAAATTGGATCTTTAATCATGACTAAGGATGCTTAGCACACATTTTGCATCTTTTCCAATTATCTTTGTTTCCTCAAAACATTGAGAAATCAATTCCATGGCTAAGTAGTGAAATCAATTTGATGGCTAAGTAATTTTTTGGCATAATAATTTTCCTTTTTGTTACAAATTTGTGACAAATTACCATATTTCTATAGTTTATATAGCAATAGTTGTTACCAACCGCGGTGACATTTCCACTTCGTGGCTTTTGTTTTGAATTCTTTCAAATAGATTAATTTATATTATTTTTATAATTAACTCAACATAAATGTATTCTGCTTTTGAAAACACAAAATTCAAAATGTAAAGTGACTTATTTTAAGACTAAAAAATTATTAATGTCTCTTTTAGTTTAAAAGTAAAATTTTAGTTTTTAATTTAATTATAAATGTTGAAGATCTTAGTTTAAAATTGGTGAACTAATAATTTTATTATAGTGTATTTTTTCTTTCAGAAAAAAAATAAAAATAAAAAATTGCAATTTAATGTTTAATGGAATCACAACACATAACAAAGTAGCAACCTCTTGTTACAACACACCCAACCCGACCTTCCACCTTCAACAAAAATATCACATTGACCTTTGTCATACCATTGCAAAAGTATATGCCTCTTCTTTCCATTACCAATTTGTCTTATTGTTGTATCTCTTCATTAGTTCTACTCATCTACAGTTCAGTGATCCTTCAAGAATTCTGGAATCTCCAACTTGAAATAAGTCTATTTCTCTTATTGGAAATATTCATTATTTCGATATTCAACACCCTAATATATTTATGCTGATGGAACATGAACTGTCTTATCATCCCCATCCTCTTCTTGACCATGAGATTCATTGGAATCCACTCCTTCCATGTGCACCCTTACATGCTTTCCTTGCACCTATAAACATGACATAAAATATTTTAATAAAAACAATAGTCTCTTCTCCAATGGCACGCTACAACCATATACAACCAGCCCTGCTGCTGCACTTTCGTTTTTCTCATATCGACTCTTCTTCAACCTTTCCTCCATCATCTAAGATTTGCATTTTCTTATTGCACTTGTAACTTCCTCGTGTTGGCAGCCACTCAACAAGGCTATTATCCATTCAATAATGCAATTTGTTGTTACTACATTCTTCTAATCAAACTCAATGCTACCACACTTAACCCTCCATGCATATGCTCTTCCCTCTCATAACATTTCCATCTTTTGTTCATTATATTCGAAGTCCAATGCCCTTTGTCTCCTTGGATACCCCATTCCAACATGGTTTCTTCTTCTTCTTAGCTCAAATATGTCACAATCTATTGCAATTGTTCACCCACTTTCCTTAATCCACATTCAACAATCAAGTGGTATTCACATGTAGAATTTCTCTTTGCTCCACTATACATTATCATCAAACCAAATAATGTAACATATGGCATACTATCGAGCACCAAGTAGATTATTACCAACAGACAGAGTGTACAATATTTATTGTCAACCTAGAAAAGTCTTCTATTTCAAAGGATAAAATGCACAGTTTATGCTTAAACACAAAGTCACTGCAATTGAACATTACTATCCTCTATCAACTATGTTCATCCCAAGAGTCTACGCAATCCCATTATCTTCTACGTACTATAATCTTAATTACTATCTGCTATGCATTAAGGAAAGATGACAAAAGATTCAAATTACAATTGCAGATGAAAGGAAATCTTGTTCACATCCTTGAATGATCAATTCACCTATTCAATCTGATTACTCTAAGAAACCACAAGCATAAATTGAATATTGATCTAGGAATTCAAATTGCAAAAGATTGAGTTCAGCTACTCTAAGAAATTAAAATGCAGGAATGAAATTCAACAATCATCACAGTAAAGACAAATTGCAAGAATTCATGGAACAATAACTAAGACCTAAGGATGAACAGAGCTGTTTACAGCTATCTCACGAATTGCATAAAAGATAGTTACCTACTTAGTCGATTATCACTCTGTACCACTTACAGATCTCAAAGGAATGCAATCACAATCACACTATAAATCCACAATTACTACAACTGCGTACAAAAGAAAGAGAATTAACAGGACATCACACAACATATGAATTTAAAGTCCTAATTTACCTCAGCAATCTCTGTGGAAGGCGGGCCCAGCCTTCACACAGAGATGCTAGCTGAACAACGTAAAGCTTCTTAAGTCAGAAGTAACTCCTTGTATTAAAAGATAGAATGGTTACACAAATTGCTCCTCACAGCTGATACAATCAATGAATTATATGTTCGGTAACCCCCTGGGTTGAGACCATCCTCTGTATTTATATCATGTGGATCATAACATCTGATCCTATTATGGGGCAGCCGTGAATATCTTCGATCTTCAGGTGCCCTAAATAACACTAGCTGTTACAAACGTGGCATGTTAAGGAAATAGAAAGCACAGAAAGACTGTTTAATCGCACCAGGAGTAGCAGCATTTTCTGATTATGGCTACACCCAATCAGCAAGAATTCTGGATCTCCAAATATGGCGCATTTTGTTAGAGCTGGCTTGTCACAGCTTTGTCCGGGATATCGCATTAGAACCACATGCTTTGGGTGATGATAGGACGGCTAAGGATCAACGTAAGCAGTGAATGTCCATCCTTTTCGATACTTGTTCAGCCCATCCTTCCTGTAGTCCACTTATCTCAAACTACCTTTAGAAACCATGATATGTTAGCACATTTGAGAGGTACAAAGCTTTAATGATCACAATCATAAGTATTAATAAAATAAAATAATGACCAGTCATACCTTGGTAGTTTGGAGAGTAGAGTGGGGATAACATGTCTGATTGGTATGTTGAATGGGATATGATAGGTGAAGAAGAGGTAATTAGGGATGGTTAAAAGAGGCCATTTCTGGGCTCAACATCTCCCCCCAACTAACCTATTGCATGTCCTCATGCAACAACCTACATCGTTCAGAATCTAAATCTTGTACTAAGCTCTGCTCGTGAAGAGAGGAGAAGTTGTAGGGGAACTCAGGCACCCCATCCCTCTCCAAGAATCCTCTGTGAGTAACCCAATACCTCAAGCATCACTGTTCCTCTACCTTAGTCAGTGAGAAGTCTGTTGTATATGGTTTTGATGGCCACCATATGAGGGGGAATTTAAACTTCAAACCCAACCAATTAACCCCATATTCTCTGATGCATCCAACATACCCCTTGATCCTGGAAAGTGCTTGTTTGAAATTATTGAAACAATAGGGATCTCAGCTTCTCAGTACAGGAGAGGCAGCCTGCCATCGGTGCTTACTCCCTTCCAATGCTGCTTGCTGGTGTATAGAAATATAGTTGGTGCGAGTAGAGATCACTTCCTCCTGAAGTCTCATTATGTGCTGAGCGTGGGGAGGACATGAAAGAAAACCCTTATACCGAGCAAGAAGAAGACCATGGTTTTGAGGCTCACTTCGAATCGACAGGTTAGAGTGAGCCTCATTGTTAGAAAAGGTCTAAAAACACCCTTTCCATTGAGCATGATTGCTCACAAAAGAGGCAAAAGCCCTTAGTTGAACATCCCCTGAAAAAGGGATAGGATTTGAATGGCGGTCCAGAGGGAAAGCCATCTCATGTAGGTATAGTTCACACAGCAAATTTTGCTCTTCAAAATTACTTCCCAAAAATGTCTCCAGAAACTTTGCTGAGGTTGTTGTCTCGAATGACCTTCCTTCGTTTGCAGCTTTCAATTTGAACCAAACAAACTGTTCAAATAGGAATACAGGGTAAGAGGAAGAAGGCATCCTTGTGCCCAGGAGTTCTTGATAGAGAGCATACATCTACTCTTTTTCCTTCTACATGAATTGGAACTTTTTCAACTCTTTCAAATTGCTCTATAGCTCCTCCCAAATTCGGTGGGCCATACGTTTTTCTGCCCGATTCTCTTCCAATCCCCTAATAATTTTTCTATGCTCACTAAGAGAAATCATCCCTCTCTAATATTCCTCCACCTGGCTCTTCCACTTGATCACTTCCATTCTCAGAATTGAGATTTCTGCTGTGAGATCCAGGATTTCCTTTTTATGATGCTCCTCTTGATCCGAGTCCAAATCAATGAAATTTCTAAGGGGTAGAGGCACTGGTTCTTATGGGACAGTGTCTTCCTTTTGGGCATCCTACACATCTGAGTTTATTATGAGAGTTGTTGGTTCTTGTGTGACAACAACCTCCTCTGGACTCTCTTCAACAGCTACATCCATTGCTTCTAGAGCCACTGGTTCTTGTGTAGCAGTGGCTTCTTCTTGGGTACCCTGCACATCTGAAGTGATTATGGGAGTTGCTGGTTCTTGTGTGACATCAACTTCCTCTGTATTTTCTTCAAAAACCACATCCATTGCTTCTGGAGCCACTGGTTCTTGTGTAGCAGTGGCTTCTTCTTGGGTACCCTGCACATTTGAAGTGATTATGGGAGTTGCTGGTTCTTGTGTGACAGCAACTTCCTCTGTATTTTCTTCAACAGCCACATCCATTTCTTCTAGAGACACTAGTTCCTGTGTAACAGTGTCTTCTTTTTCCTTCTGCTGCTGAGACTGAATGTCCTCTTCAGTGCGCAGCTGCTCCTCAAGGATTTCAGTATCACCTGGGGATTGTGTCTAGGCCTGTTCATCTTCATTCCAATGTATATAAGGGATGATATCCACTTCAGGGTTATCTTCTAGTTGCATTTCAGGAATCCTTGCTGCAACCTCCAAGGATGTTGGTTCTTGTGTAGCAACATCCTGGCTTACTTCTTCATCCCCCTGTTGTTGCAGTTCTTCTTCTATAATTTCTATATCATGGGAACATTCAAGGGTTATAGTACAGAATTATTTATTAAGCTCCAAAGTGTCCTCCATCCCCAGTCCCTTTTCCAATTGCTCGGCTATTTGGACAAGTACACTCAAGGATGCTGGTTCTTGTGTGACATCACCCTGTTCAATTCCATCATTGTTTTTCCATTGTGGCTCCACTTCTATAATTTCTATGTCCTGGGAGCATTCTGGATTCAAAGTGCAATCTTCATCCCCACCATCAGGCATGATTTCATCCCTTGGTTCCTCCATCCCAGAGTTGGTGGCAACTTCAGCAAGAATGTTTAAAGATGCTGGTTCTTGTGTAACAGCATCTTCCTTTTCCGCAGCTCCCTCTATTGTAGGTGCAGACTGTTGTGCTGTACAGGAACAAATTACAATCTTGTGGCCTGCTTCCTTAAATATTTCCCCACAGGTAGGAAAATCCACTCGCTCTTCTTCCTTGCCAAGCTCGGTATAATTTGATCCCTCTAGTTGATCCACAGCCTCCACCAATGTATACATTTTCCTTTCACCCTGTTTCCTGTAGGTTTCTTTCCATGTTTCTAATTCCCTTCTAAGTGTTTGGACTTCCTCTTTTAATAGTGTATTCTCAAACAACAGTCCCTCAATTTGGGGTTCTTCCTCGACTGGCCCTTGTGGGGCATCCATTGGCCTAGGTGCAAGAATAGGGAACTCAATCTGTGCCTCTAAGGTTGCCCATCTTTTTCTTGCTTCCTCTGCTGCTATAGCTGATCTGGTTCTTTTCCTTCTTATTGGTGGGGTTATTTTAATTTCATCAATTGATCTCTTTCTTTTCTTTTGTGGTGCTAGGGTGTCGGGATTCACAGCTGAGGTAGAAAGAATATCCCCTGTTCTAGCGTTTTATTGATCCTTAGGATATTCTTCCTCAATCAAAGTTCCTACCCACTTAGGTGAGGATTCAATGGTTACCAGCTCAATATTTCCTTCTAATGTCATAGCTCTGTCACCTTCAGGTTCAATTGTCGTAGCATTTAGTGCTGCTCCAATTTCACCTTCTGCTGTCAAAGCTGCCCTATTATTTGGGTCTTCTACATCCTCCCTCAATTGTTTTGTTTGTGCCCTTGGTTGCTCTTCTTCTGATCCAGTTTCATCCCCCCGCCCCCCCCACCCCCAACTACATTGGAGGGACTCCGGTCCTCCTATTGTGGTTCATGTCCCCCCTGTTGTGGATGAGTCTGTTCCTGTTCTATTGGGACACCAGGCAAGGAATTGGGTTCCTGAGCTTGAGCTGTGAATTGCTCCCAGGTTATATTATACTGAGCTAGGGTTCTCAAGATTATTAATTTGATAAGACCATGGTGGGTTAGTGAGGCGAGTGTGTGCTTAGCAGCTTGGAAAAATCCCGCCATATGATGCAAGTCATGAAGCAGATAATATGGAATGTTCAACAAAATCCTATGGCGGAGATGAGATAGTAAAGGCAGTTCAGAATTATAAACAGTTTGGTACCTACCTTCACAAGTAATGTATTTCTTGAGGAAGACATCAACCTGGTCCCATGGCTACAGTAATGAGTGCAGTGCTAACCCTCTTCTTGATGTTTGAACCTACTCCCCCTCTATTAAAAAGGATTTCAATGCTGTAGTAGTGGGGACTCGTCGTCCAAACCAAGCCTTTCCCACTTGAGGGATGGCAGTAACCTCAGATATAATGGCCTCGAATAGTTCGATGCACAGCCCCCAAACATTTGAGTAAGTTTCTGTGAGGTTGAGAGAAAATTGTAAGGCTGCTTCATGATTGAATCTGTCCAGATGTTCTAAAAATTCTGTCCACCTGGCGGCTTGAAAGATGGCAAAAACTGCAGCATTTTTCCTAAGCTCCTGTGTATTTGAAGGTTCGTAACGAGCTGGAATCCCCATGGTTCTAGCTTTAGATAGATTACAAATTACAAACTCTAACAATGGAGGATATGACGCAGAGGATGCACAGGTCACTGAGAGAAGATGTTAGGAAAATTTGGAAAGTTTCAGCATACCAGATTATTTGAAATTTCATTCCGATTTGGGGAGGGTGGCAGTTATTAGTCTTTATGTTGCACGGGGATGGGGTTAATCAAGCAATAATGGGTGTAAGAATAAAGGTATGACTAACATTATTAAATCATATCAATACTTAATCACGTGATTAATCAAAGCCATACCTTTGAGGCTATACAGTGGATGTCCTTTGGTGAATAACGGAATGTGTGGTTGCTGATGTTGCAGAGGCGAAACTTATGCGCAGTCATTAATATAATCATTATATCCGGAATGCTGCAATAATTCTTTCTACCGGTGAAGCACGAACTGTCGTGTCCACATGGTTGGAATTATGAAAAATTTTGTTAGCTTATGGACCAGTTCGTCGACACGAGGAGGAGGAATCAGAGCCATATTTAGAAGATTTAATGGCGTAGAAAGAAATTTTACAATAACACAGGAGTTACCACTGCAGGTTTTGAAATAGAAAGGCGGCTTTTAATGCTGGAAACATCAGCCAAATATAGTGGATTTGCATCCGCCGGAAAAAAAATGTCGTGGCCGCCGGAAAAGATGTTGCAGCCATCGGAAGAGAGTTCATGGATGCCAGAAAAAGATGTCATAGCCGCTGAAAAGTATGTCGCAGCCATTGGGAAAAGGGTTCACGGCTGCCAGGAAAAAGGTTTACGGCTGCTGACAAAAACAGTCATGGCTACCGGGAAAAAGGTTTACAACCGCCGAAAAATATGTCGCAGCCATCAGGAAAAGGGTCCACGGCTACCAAGAAAAAGGTTTACGGCCGCCGAAAAATATGTCACAGCCATCGGGAAAAGGGTTCGCATCTGCTGGGAAAAAGGTTTACGGCCGTCGAAAAATATGTTGCAGCCATTGGGAAAAGGGTTCATGGCTGCCGGGAAAAAGGTTTATGACCGCCAAAAAATATGTCGCAGCCGTCAATAAAAGGGTTCTCGGCTGCCGGGAAAAAGGTTTTGCAGCCGCCAGGAAAGATGTTGCAGCCACCAAAAAATTTATTTAAGGAAAAAGGAAATATGGCATGGAAGGGCATAGGAAAATGACTCCCATTCAATAGGCCCAATCTGGTCATCCCCCTGGCGCTTCCCTGCAATTTTTGGAAAAACAACAGCAAATGAGAAGATCAAATGCAAAAGGGAAAAAAACAATATAATGAAATAGGGAAAAAAACCATTATTTATGTACAGTAATTCAAGCGCAATTTACAGTTTAAGGATTGGAAGAGGCAGAGAGAAGTTCCTGCCCTGGTGCCAGCTGATAATCTGGATCGGCGACAATTTGCGAAATAAATGCATCTTTTGAAATAGGCTTACGGTACAGTCGCAGCCTGTGACCATTAGCAAATAATGGTACGTGGTTTTCATCAATGGTCACCAGGCAGACAGTGCCATTGTCAAATACCTTGTCGACCAAGTATGGGCCTAGCCACCTTGTGCGTAATTTACCTTTAAAATCACTTTTGAATCTGGATTCATATAGTAATTCTTGGTCTCCCTCACAGAAGACTTTCTTTTTAATAAATCAGTCATGCCAATTGGATCTCTGTTGCTGAAGTAACACAATTTAGTCTACTGCAGTTAACCGCTTCTCGTCCAATTCATTTAGTTGATTCAATCTTCTCTTCTGGGCTTCACTTACATCCAAATTCAATTCAGTGGCAGTCTTCAGGGTTTTGATTTCAAACTCAATTGGAAAGATGGCACTTTTTCCATACACTAAATCATAAGGAGAGAAACCTGTGGTGTTACACCAAGTCATGCGATATGCCCACAGTGCTTCCAGAAGCCTGTCAGCCCAATCTTTTTGATGGCTCTTAACTGTTTTGGTAAGGATGGCTTCAATAAATTTATTAGTGCTTTCCACCTGGCCATTGGCTTGGGGGTGGTAAGGTGAAGCCACCCTATGATGAACATGATACTTCCGTAGCAGGGATTCAAATTGATGCGACATGAATTGCGGTCCCCCATCGGTAACTACTTCCTTAGGTACCCCAAAATGGGTAAATATTTCACTGTATAGAAAATCAATCATAGCCTGGTCGTTAGCCTTAGCCAAGGCTATAGCTTCTACCCACTTGGTCATATAATCAGTACAAACCATAATGTAGGCTTTCTGTCTAGAATGAGGTTGATAGGGGCAATGAAATCCAGATCCCATCTATCAAATGGTTCAACTACTACTTGAGGTTGTAGAGGCATCTAATCTGTTCTATTGGGCTGGCCCATCCTTTGGCAATTGTCACAGGACTGAACATACCTTTTAGCATCCCTGAAAAGAGTTGGCCAATAGTAGCCCATCTGCAGTGCTTTATGCCCTGTTCTTCTGTCCACAAAGTGTCCTCCACAAGGTTCATCATGATAGGCTTTCAGTATATGAAAGATTTCATCTTCCCTTACACATCTTCTAATCTCAAGATCAGGTCCTGTGTAGAAGAGATGACCGTTTACCCAACAATACTTGGCACTTTCCTGGATGATTTTTCTCTTTTCTCGTTTAGACATATGTGGTGGGAGCTTTCCTACAACCAAATAATTAGTGATGTCTACATACCAGGGGGAATGAGCTGAAAGTGCGAATAGATGTTCATCTGGAAAAGAGTCCTCAATAGGCAAACTATCATCACTGTTAGTGAAACAGGATAAAAAATCAGCGACAACATTTTCTTTCCCAGGTTTATGTATAATGGTAATATCAAATTCCTGTAATAATAAGAGCCACCTGGTCACTCTGGCATTAGTGATAGGTTTGTTCATTAAATATTTAATGTCAGAGTGGTCAGTGTGCACAAATGTAGGATACCCAGTAATGTAATGTCGAAATTTATTAATGGAGTAAACAATAGCTAAGAATTCTTTTTCAGTGACAATATAATTAAGTTCAGCAGGGGCCAATTTTTTACTAACATAATAGATTGCATAAGGTACTTGACCATCCTTCTGTCCTAAAACTGCTCCAATGGCAATATCAGAGGCATCTGAAGAAATATGGAAGGGTAGGGTCCAATTAGGTCCTCTTAAGATAGGAGCTGTGGACAGCTTTTCCTTAAGCTTATCAAACACTATTGGGCATGCTTTACTCCAAACAAACTGTGCATCCTTCATTAACAGAGAAAACAAAGGAGAAGCAAGTTTGGACAAGTTTTCTATAAACCTTCGGTAATATCCAGCATGTCCCAGAAAACTTCGCACCTCTTTTTAAGTTGAAGGGGTAGGTATATTTTTTATCACCTTGATTCTTGAGGGGTCCACCTAAATGCCATTGACAGAGATGAAATGCCCCAATAACACTCCCTCACTCATCATCATATGGCACTTTTTAGTGCTTAAAGAGAGCTAGTTCTATTCATAGCGAGTTAAAACTTTCTTTAAATTTTCCAGTGCTTCCTCAAAATCCTTGCCATAAGGAGTAAAATCGTCCATAAAGATTTCCATACTATCATTAACTAACTCAGAGAATATTCCAATTACAGCTCTTTGAAATGTTGCTGGTGCATTACATAAACCAAAGGGAAGCACTCTGTAGGCAAACGTTCCCCAGGGACAAGTGAAGGTGGTTTTATCCTAGTCCTCAGGAGCAATCTGAATCTGATTGTACCCGCTAAACCCATCTAGGAAGGAGAAGAACTTCTTCCTTGATAGGGTGTCGATTACCTGGTCAATAAAGGGAAAAGGGAAGTGGACCTTTTGTGTGGCTTTGTTCATCTCCCTATAGTCGACACAGACCCTCCATTTACCATTTTTCTTGGGTACAATTACGAGTGGGAAAACCCACTCGCTATCTGAAATAGGATATATAAATCCTGCTTCCAAGAGTTTTTGGATTTCTTCCTTCACTATGTCCCTCAAATTGGGGTTCATTCGTCGTTGAGGCTAACACACAGGCCAGGAGTCACTTTTAATATAAATATGATGGGTGCACAGATTAGAGGGAATACCCCTCATGTCTGTATACTCCCAGGCGAACGCCCCCTTGTGTTCTTTTAAGAGACTGATGAAGCGTTTCTGTTCATCTAAGGAGAGATTAGGATTGATATTCAAGGTTTTTCCCGACTCTACCTCAATAGGAATAATTTTTTGAGTTTTTCAATTCTGGGATTATGTGTGTGTCACCAACTAGTGTTTCTTCCGTGAGATTTTCTTGTTCTTCCTTACCCAGGGTAATGTTCAGGATTTGATAAACCTCTTTATCGACTGAAGTGGGTTCACTAATGAAATTATTAATAGTATCGTCTTTTGTTTCATTTTTAAAAGTTAAGGCCTTCCCTATAGTTAATAGTGGCTGAACATCCTCCTCTTCCTCTGGCTCTATCCAAAGAGAAGTTTTAGCCTCTAGACTTGGCAGAGCAGGAGGATAAAGGGTGAGTTTTTTAGTCTCAGTGCCATCAGAGATGGTCATGGACCCCGATTGACAGCTGATGCAAGCATCAGATGTGGCCAACCAAGGCCTCCCCAGGATTAATGCGTGTCCTCCCAGCTGCGACTTTGGTTGTAACACCAAGAAGTTAGTAGGGTACTCCCATGAATCAACTGAGATGACAAGATCGTCCAGAATTCCTTCGGGTCTAATGGTGGATCTATCCGCCAATTCTAAAATGGTGGGGGTCGGCCTAAGATTAGTGAGCCCAAGCTTCTTTATAGTCTCAATTGTTATGACATTGATCGCTGCTCCTAAAACTACTAGTACGTTGGGTATCTGTGTATGCCCTATCTGCACAGTGACAGTAGGATTTCCAGGGTCGTCATACTTAGTCACTGGGGTTTTTCCTGTTATCAATGTGGATAGATTCCTTATGATGTGAACAATGGGAGGATCTCTGGGCTTCCTTCCTGGTTTCTTGGTGCACAGGTCCTGAACAGTTCTAGCATAAATAGGTACATCTTGAAGAGCTTGAAGGAGGGGGATTTTAACATAAAGATTTCTTAACTCTCCTAGGAGGTTAAACTAAGGTTGTCCCCTTGCCCTTGGAAGCATTAGTCCCTCGGGGTACGGTGGTTTCCTTATCAGCTGGGTAGGCTGCGTATTGTCAGATTTATCATTTGGTGTTTCAGTCATCCCATCTAAGGGATGCTCAACATCTTCAATAATAGGAATTGTATCGTACGAATGTTGTGGACTCACTCCTTCTTTGTGCACAGAAGGTGGAGCATCTTCTGTAATTACAGGTTCTACTATCTTCCCCAATCGTAAATGAATATCATTGCAAGGTACAGGGGAAAGAGAGTAGGCTGGCATGTTGACAGTCTCCAGTTGATGGACTATTTTATTATTCGGGTTAGGATTAGGTTGGGCAGGCAACTGAGGTCGAATTGGCGCATTAGGGACATAATTGTTCTGCAGCTGCAGCTACGACTGCTGAGGGGGGTATTGAGGATATTGAGGGTATTGAGGAGAATATGGTGACTGTTGTGGTGGAGGTGGTTCAGGAAACTAGTTCCTAGGATGGAAATTCCTCCATCCAGGAGTCCACGACGTAGGTTGGTGTGGTGGTTGTGTCCAGGGATTCCATGAGTTATAATTTTGTATTGCAGGTTGGGAGGGATTCCACTGAGCATAATTTGAAGGGAATTGTGTATTCACATTTTGCATATTATTCCAATTTCTCATATTATTAAAAAATGGAAACGAGTCTTGGGGCATACCTTGATTTTGAGGTTGCCAAGGTTTCTTCTGTGCGATGAAATAGGTCGATTCCACCTCTAGAGTTGATTCCTACAGGATAGCCTTCACTTGTGGGAGTGAGGGACATTATTTCATGTCGTGGTTCAGCTCGCATAGCTGACATACCTCTACTTTATCGAGCGGGCACTCCCTCAGAGGATGGTTCTTTCTACATTGGGGGCAAAACACACCTAATGTGAGATCCTCCACTGCCTATTTTTGTTTTTCCTTTAGAACATCGATCTCCGAGGAGATAGAGCTCATCATTTCTATTTTAAAAGTTTCAAGGAGATATCCTATCTCTACATGGGTGGCTCCCCCATTAGATGACTTCTGAGTCCTGTCGAAGACATCGCATTTGAGCTTATCCCATTTATCTCACTTGTTGTTCCTAGAAGACCCCCTAGAATACCTCTTACATAATTCCACAATCTTTCCAAAAGATTCCTTGGAGATATCTCCCTTTCATAGCAGGTTTAACATATCTAAACAATCATCCCTGATCCCATGAAGCAAGATTATCTTAAGCACATCCAACCCCATGTTCGTCTGCCCAGCTCTTTGCACATTGTAGCCTTTCCACAAAATCCTTTAGACTTTCGTCCTCCTTCTACACCATTTTAAACAATTCCTCTCTTTTTTCCTTGGTGTTGTAATAAACCTGATATTTCTCCAGGAATACCTATTTCATTCTATCCCAATTAACGACAGTTCCTCCCCCTAGGCTCATGAGCCAGCGTAATGCATTGTCCTTTAGGGTGGCAGGGAAGAGTTTCAGCTTTTGTGCATCAGTGACGTAATCATAGCTACGAGAAAGGATATCGAATTCAAAAAGGAATTCGTCTGGATATTTTGCTGCCCTTCCATGGAAGCGAGGCAACACCGATGGTGAGATGTTCTTCATAGGGGCTGTCCCCTCTGGCTGTTGAATCAGAAATTGCAGTGTAGCCACTGTTCCTTCAGGAAGGGAGTGATTTTCATGATGATAGTTTTCCCCCATTACCTCTTCCTCGTCAGATTCATGTATGTTACTCATCTCCTCTTCTGTTTTCTCCTCTTCGTTCATTTCGGCCTTCTTTTCCTCATTCTTTTCTTCGTTCGTTTCATCCTTCTTTTCCTCATTCTTTTCTTCGTTCCTCCACTGATCAGTAATCTTCTAGTGGAACTGTGTCCACTCTTCTTCAGTTACAACCTTCCCGTAAATGTGGTAGATCAGACCTCTACCAGCAGGTCCAGTTGTAACAGCTGTGTCCTCTTCTGCAGGGATATTCGAAGAAGTCGCGGCTGCTCGTGTATTCTCCATTGTGGACCCTGACACTGGCGCCCCAAGATCGGCAGGGTTTCTTCTGATAGGAGTTTCTTGATGGTGAGCCCTGGTGGATGAATCAGTTTTGTCAACAAGATCATTAATGAATGTCCTTCTTCCCAATGGTGGACCTCAACCGTGACCCAAGCCACCTGCACTGTTAGTATTTTGTGGGGTTTTGGGAGTTGAAAGATGATCACACTTTACCCTTCTCGTATTCATGCAATCCAAATCATTACAGCAAAGAAAGCAGAGAAAACTTACTAGAATCAATTACCAGTTGCAACTAATGATGGTGTTTAATTTTTATCCTTCCCCGGCAACGGCGCCAAAATGTCGAGCACCCAATATGCAAGTAGATTATTACCAACAGACAGAGTGTACAATATTTATTGTCAACCCAGGAAAGTCTTCTATTTCAAAGGATAAAATGCATAGTATATGCTTAAACACAAAGTCACTGCAATTGAACATTACTATCCTCTATCAACTATGTTCATCCCAAGAGTCTACGTAATCCCATTATCTTCTAAGTACTATAATCTTAATTACTATCTGCTACGCATTAAGGAAAGATGACAAAAGATTCAAATTACAATTGCAGATGAAAGGAAATCCTGTTCACATCCTTGAATGATCAATTCACCTATTCAATCTAATTACTCTAAGAAACCACAAGCATAAATTGAATATTGATCTAGGAATTCAAATTGCAAAAGATTGAGTTCAGCTACTCTAAGAAATTAAAATGCAGGGGTGAAATTCAACAATCATCACAGTAAAGACAAATTGCAAGAATTCATGGAACAATAACTAAGACCTCGGGATGAACAGAGCTGTTTACAGCTATCTCACGAATTGCATAAAAGATAGTTACCTACTCAATTGACTGTCACTTTGTACCACTTACAGATCTCAAAGGAATGCAATCACAATCACACTGTAAATCCACACTTACTACAACTGCATACAAAAGAAAGAGAATTAATAAGACATCACACAACAGATGAATTAAAAGTCCTAATTTACCTCAGCGATCTCTGTGGAAGGCAGGCCCAGCCTTCACACAGAGATGTTGGCTGAACAACGTAAAGCTCCTTAAGTCAGAAGTAACTCGTATTAAAAGATAGAATGGTTACACAAATTGCTCCTCACAGCTGATACAATCAATGAATTATATGTTCGGTAACCACTTGGGTTGAGACCATCCTCTGTATTTATATCATGTGGATCGTAACATTTGATCCTATTATGGGGCGGCCGTGAAGATCTCTGATCTTTAGGCACCCTAAATAACACTAGCTGTTACAAACATGACATGGTAAGGAAATAGAAAGCACAAAAATACTGTTTAATCACCCCAGGAGTAGTGATATTTTCTGATTATGACTACACCTGATCAGCAAGGTAATCTAGATCTCCAAATATGGTGCGTTCTGTTAGATCTGCCTTGTCACAGCTCTATTCGAGAATCGCATTAGAACCACATGCTTTGGGTGATGATAGGACGGCTAAGGATCAACGTGAGCAGTGAATGTCCATCCTTTTCGAGACTTGTTCAGCCCATCCTTCCTACAGTCCACTTATCTCAAACTACCTTTAGAAACCATGATATGTTAGCAAATTTGAGAGGTACAAAGCTTTAATGATCACAATCATAAGTATTAATAAAATAAAATAATGACCAATCATACCTTGGTAGTTTGGAGAGTAGAGTGGGGATAACATGTCTAATTGGTATGTTGAATGGGATAGGAGAGGGGAAGAAGAGGTAATTAAGGATGGTTAAAAGAGGCCATTTATGGGCTCAACACATACCTTCATCAAAAATCATCCTTGTACTCTTAGAACAATGTCTTCAATATGAACATTTCTTTTTCATCATCACCTTCTACGTTCTTTATT
>LPNX010427207.1:0-50107 GCA_001517045.1 Pseudotsuga menziesii | reverse complement strand
CGTGCGACTTAAATACAACAAAAGAGACATTTGAATGGATTCTCTTTCTAATGCCAACGTTTAATTAATAATAACAAAAAAATAATATTTAAATTATTTAATTTACTCTAGTTATTTTACAAGGCATCCCTCTTTGAGATACTTCATCCACGAAGTATTGGTAAGGATAGGTGACGTAAATGAAAATCTTCATGCTCCCAAGCAACTTCATCATATGGTAGGTTTTTCCACTTGACAAGGTATTCACTGACTGATCTAGAACAAAGTATTGGGTGTGTGCAAGAAGTTGAGGGACCTTTTAGATGCAATGCTACTGTTAGGAAACACACTCATGATACAAAAAAACACAACGTGCTCGCGTTATGTAATTCTTGGTTTGGTTAAGCTCGAGCCTAACATGACATATGACACGTAGTTTAGGTTGAGCAAAATTCACATGCATTTTATAGTTACAAAATGCGTACGCATTGTGGAGAAGCAAAATGCGCACGCGTTTTGGAGAAGCAAAACATGCACGTGTTTTGGAGAAGAAAAATGCGCACGCGTTACGGAGAACCACAAAAAATGCTTTTACTATGTGGCTAGGGAAATGACTAAAAATAATAGTTTTATCATCAAGACTTAGGACCTATAGTAATATTTTAGCATTATCAAGAACAACATCTCAAAAAACCATTCCTAACCTCCCAATAGTATAATTTTTCTTTGTGTTGTAATGTGGACACCATTAGGAGGTTTTAAGAACTAAGTATGGGTCATAGTTCCTTGACCATGCTTGAGGGAGGAAACTCAAGACTTATGTCATAAAGGTAGATTTTAAGGATTTAGGTCCATGAACAAGGCATCGAACCTACACATAGGACCTTCGCATGTGATATTTTGTGTCTAAGAGAGAACATGCAGTACATTAGAGTTCTTTTAGCACTAGAAACATATGCATAGACATAGTTGATGGAGGAAACCTTGTCCTTAGGCCCCAAAGGAATCCTATATAGATATAGGGCCAAGAAAAACACCCCAAACAAACACACATGATCTCTTGAGGGTATCCTCAACCTTTAAGTTGGGATATGGCCACTATTAGGATTTTTTTAGCATTAGATATGGAGGATAAGGTGTTAATAATGGTTGGTATAGAGCTTTAATTTTAGGTTGTAAACCATATTTTAGGGCTCAAGGTCCATGAACGACACCTTGAATCACCATAGATGACCTCTCATGTTGATAGTTTTGTTTTGAATGGGGATATGGGAACCATTAGGGGTTTTTGATACTATGTATGCGTCTTAGGACCTTAGACATAATAAGGGAGGAAACCTGGGACTTAGTGCCTAAAAGATGCATCTATCCATCTAGATCCAAGAATTATGTGTTGAACAACTTCAATAGATCCTTCCATGGTTTCATTTACCTTGAAATGGGGATATTAGTGCCATTAGAACATTTTTAGCAATAAGTACAGATATTAGGACCCTTTACATGGGTGGGGGGAACACTTTGTCCTTAGGCCTTAAATGACATTGTTAACCATTTTGGGCCAAAATTGATTCCTCCAACCACCACACATGACATTGCAAGTGAATCATTTGAATCTTAATCAGGATATGCATGCCATCATCATTTATTGGGCACTAGGTATGCATCTGAAGGCCATGAACATAGCTAGGATAGGAAACTATGGCCTTAGACCCTAACTAAAGCTTCTATGCATCCATGGATAGGAAGGATGCATTAAAAAATCACAAATGCCATCTCATAGGTATATTTGGACTATGAATATGGATGTTAGTAGAATTAGGTGGTTTTGAGCAGCAGGTATGGGAACTCTAAGACATGTTTGAGGGAATATGTTCATTCCTTAATCCATAATGGAATTTTTGAGGCACCCATGTTAATGAAAAATTGCTTGAAGCACCAAAAATGACCTGCTCAAGGTATGCTCGGTCTCCAAGAAAATATGCACATTCCTTTAAGAGGTTTTGAGCATTATATATGGGTATTAAGTCCTCAACATGGTCAAGGGAGGATATACAAGACTTGATCCCTAAATAATATTTCTAGCATCTATGGCTACACATGTGCCATACTCACTATCCCTACATGTTTTACTCACTTGCCCTCCCTAACTTTGTATTTCCATCTCTCTCTATCTCTATGTGTATGTGTGTGCATATTTCCCCTTCTCTCTTGTTGCGGCTGCAACTGTTCTCCCCAAATTTCTTAATTTTTGGTCCCCTCCTCATGATTTAGTGTTGTTTTTAATCACTAGAGTCCATGAACCTTTTGGGCATGCTTTATTTTTGAATGATTTTGAAGATTGATTGTTAGCCTATTTCAAAAGTTGCCGTTTTTGAATTTCGTGATGGGTCGCGGATGTGAGTTTGGTCTGCTAGCAAGGGATAAATCAAATCTTCTATTCTTTGAGGTCATTGTTTCAGAAGTAAAATGGGTTTTAACCTTTGCTGATTTTTAAAGCTTTTTGAACACTTAATGTTTTTATTGATTGGGCGTCATCCTATGTTTAATCGGTGACTGTTGTCCATTTCTCGTACGCCGTTGCGGCTCCCAAAGCAACTAAGCACACGATGTGTTAAGTGCTCTGCTCATCGATGCGTGTCGGCCCTCTAGTCACATGTTTATAACCTTTTCACTTCCGTCGTTGCGGCTCCCAAACCAACTAGCCACCCAAAGTGTAAAGCGCTCTGCTCACCTATGCGTATCGCGCGTGTCCTTAACCTTTCCTTTTCTGCGATTGCGGCTGGGAAAGTTGTTTAGCTTAGAGAAGCTAATATCCTCCAACTTCCAATTGAGAGTTTTCCCTCCCATGGGTCGCATGTCCTTAACCTATTCTTTTCCACCGTTGCGGCTATGAATAGGTCTACCCTGCCGAGGATAACGCTCTGAGCCTCCGATGAAGTTTTCATTTCCTGTCGTGGGTGTTTTCCTTCAAACCCATAGTTGCACGAAGTAGTAGTGCCGGCGTCTGTTAAGCCTTGTGGTAGTAACGCAGTACATGGCCTTTTTAGTGCTTAGTTGTTTTATTTGATATGGTTTGAATGCGACTCCAATGAATGATGCTCGTCATTTGATTGTAGGTGGGTTCCGGAGATCGGTCAAACTACTGCGGCGCGAAGGGAGACAGGTTGTTTGGTAGAGGTAGATCCAAAACCAGCAGGATCGCAACAAGGACAAACGAAGGAAAATACAAAATGAATGGCAACAAAGGAGCAGCTATGAAAGGTTCGTCGGTTACTTAGCCGATCATGAGCATGCACAGAAAAGATGAAGAGAGGGACATGAAGCGTTGTAAGGACCGAAAATTCACACGGGTGGGGGAACCCAAGCGTTCTACTATTTGTTTACATATTCTAAAGATAGAAGTTACAATGGGGGAAGGGATTTTTCCCTGGAAAAATTGCAAACCATTCGCTTGTAAGAGGAACTATTTTGTTTTACAATCAGAAACTACAATTTTTCCTGTTGGAGAAAGTGTGATGTGGAATGTATCAATGTGATTAAATGAGCAATGTTGAAGGGGAACTATTTTATTTTCAGTTGTGTTTCATTAGCTGTGATAGCATTCTAATTTCCTGAACTATGTTCCTATTTGAATGTTCTTCAGTATGTTCTATGATGTTTCCACTGTGAGTAATGAATGTTGTTCATAGACAATTGGCTATCTAGTTGTTCTAATATCTTTAATTGTTCATGTGTCTTGAAAGAAGTATCAGCTATTTGTAACTTTTCCATAATGCATGTACAAAATACATTACTCACCAATGAATGATAATCTTTCTCCCTAGGGATAGGTTAGGTAGTTAGTTTTAATTTCTTGTTGTATGTGATTTTGATGCTTGTGAGCGCTAAGATGAGAGGTAAGAACCTGTGCATCACGTTGTGACTGCCCCTGCATCCTTATCACCCTACATTTAGTTAGGCACGTGCATCTCATATATTAAGTCAAAAATACAAAAATACACAGTGGACCGGGCCACAACTGGTAAAAACCTTTGTTTTGTTACTTGACCTACAGTAGCCGGACCGCAAATCGGACGGATTCCCTATATCAAATAGTCATGGGCTAGTTGGGAACGTTGACTGGGGAGAATCCCTTGCTATTGTTGCCTGCAAATTTCCAGGCCTCAACAGTTTCTGGCGCTAGAAGGAAGGACGCTAGTGCATGGATGGCCGAGGAAACCCGTTTTCCCGAGAATTTTCCATCGGTAATAGTTCTGAAAGCAGTGGACTTCATAATCCCATTCCAGAAGAAAGGAGTAGAGAACACATGTTTTCTGTCAACAACGAAGTTGTTGATAATTTGAGAAGACACACTAGGGCCTACGTGAAGAAGATTGGAGGTTTGCCGATCATCCCTGAATTGCCCAGAAGAGAATATAAAAGGAAAGATTGCCCTATATTGGAAGACTCAGTGGTTGTTGGTGATTAGGAAGAGCTAGTAGAAACCACCTTACAGGAAGTTGTACTGCCTTTGAATCAAGAAGGCCTGAATACTCCTCATAGTTCTCCTGCTCACACTCCTATTTGCTCACCTCCCCACTCTCCACCTAGACTCATGGCAGGCGTTAATTCCAATCAACCACCCAACCCACCGAATCCACCACCTGCCTGGAGAGCCAGATCACCTTTAAATCTAACACCTCCGCTACATGATTTAAATCAATCCTTTGAAAAGATGCTACCCAAATTCGACCCAAGTGAGAAGATACTAGTAGATGACCACCTGCAAAGTTTTTACTTGGCGATAGAAGGGTTAAGGGTTGGGGAGTATGAAGATGTAGTTTGCAGACTATTCCCCCATACCCTTAAAGGAGCTGCAGCATCATGGTATTTTGGGTTGCCTGCTAACTCTATCCCTGATTGGAATACCTTTGAGAGAATTTTCAGAAGTAAGTATGCGACTCAAAAGAATCATGCGCTCTTTTGTTGGGTAGGAATTGGATGTATAGTATGCAATCCGTAGCTTCTTCTCTCTTTCGAGTGATATGCTTTTTGTTTAATGGAAACATTGTTATGATTGATCAAAATTCATTCCATAATTCGAGTGTCCATGCATCATCGGGAGCTTCTATCCCGATTATTTATCATTCTCATATGACAACTGGGAGTGTGGGTGTGGGTATGTATCCTTCTCTTATGAGAACCTTTAATTGTCCTGCGCCCATTCTTATGATTAGGTCTAGTTTTGGTGGGGCTTCATCCTCGTCAAATTTGGTGTCTTTTCACACTACCCATATGGAATATCGTTGGATTCTTCCTTCACCGATTACTTCAAGTGTTCCTATCGAGACAGAGGTTCCATTTCCTACAACAATGGTGGCATATCAAGCGAATATTGATCAGGTTGCAGAGCCTAGTCCTTCCTCTTCATGGATGGAGGAGGAGGACCCATATGTGTTGCCTGCATGGGAAGTAGATTCATCTCACTCACATGATTTCCTTGATGATGTTTTTCCATTGGATGAAGCTATTCTTGAGGCCATGTCTGGGGTTGAGCAACCTTGGGAAGAGTTGCATCATCGATCATATTTCCTTCCTAAGCTTGATCGTATGGAGTGTGATGACATTAGGGAGATTTTTAGTAAGAATATTGGTAGCCCTGTGGTTCCATTAAGCTCTCCTGGTCATATAGTTGATGGGAACATGGCTAATTTGTCACCAACAATTCCTATCAATATTTCTCGTGATCTTGGCAAGGTTGAGAATGTCTATATTGGGGCGGGTTGTTTCCCCAATGAGATCAAGGAGTATACCGAGTTGTTTAAAGAGTTTCGTAACACTTTTTCTTGGTCATATGAAGAAATGTCAGGTATAGACCCTCGTATTATCGAACATGAGATCAAGACCTATCCAGATGCAAAATCAATTCGACAACGTTTGTGTGTTGTGAATCCTAGAAAAGCACCCACCATTAAAGCTCAAATAGAGAAACCGCTTAAAGCAGGTTTTATCTATTCTGTTCCCTTGACGGAGTGGGTTTCAAATCCAGTTTCGGTGGATAAGAAGTAGGGAGTGATCCGCATATGCACTGATTTTCGTGACTTAAATCGAGCATATCCTAAGAATAATTTTCGCACACCATTTATTGACCAGATTTTGGATGAGTGTGTGGGAAGTGAGGTATTTTCCTTTATGGCTGGTTTTTCCAGGTATAATCAGATTCAAATTAAGCCTGAGGATCAACACAAGACCTTATTTATTTGTCCTTCAGGTACTTTTGCATATCAAAAGATTCCCTTTGGCCTTAAAAACGTTGGAGCTACATTTAAGCGTTCCATGACCTTAATCTTTCATGATCTTAAAACGATATCCGAAGTATATATGGATGATCTCGTTGCTCACTCTCATTTGAGAGTGCGTCATCCATATCATTTGAGATTAGTGTTAGAATATGCCGTCATTATCAAGTTCATTTAAATCCTCATAAGTGCATCTTTTGCGTGACTGTTGGTCGTTTACTAGGATTCATCGAATCCAAGGAGGGTATTAGACTGGATCCCTTAAAGGTTGAGGCAATACTTCAATTGTCTCCCCTGCATAATATTAGACACCTTCAGTGTTTACAAGGCATGGTGAACTTGTTGTGAAGATTCATGGTTAATTTTTCCAACTTGACTAAAGGATTTATGTGTCTTTTGAAGAAGGACTCTCTTTTTTACTGGAATGAGCGAGCCCAAGAGTCTTTCGATGCTCTTAAGCGAGCCTTAGCAATGGGCCCCGTGCTTATTCCACCAAACTATAGCCATGATTTCTTGATTTATGTGGCTACGTCTCAAGAGACGGTTGGTATGGTTTTGGTTTAGGGGTATGAGGAGCTCCATGAGCATGTCATATATTATTTGAACCGAAACCTTATAGATGCAGAATTTCGCTATTCCCATATGGAGAAGCTAGCCTTGGCCATCGTTCATGTGGTTCAGCGTTTGAAGAATTACTTTCTCCTTTTCCAAACTTTTGTCATAGCTAATATCAATCCATTTTAGTTCGTCCTCACTAAATGGATGATTGGGGGAAAATATAATAAATGGATTGTGATTTTGCAAGAGTTTGATCTCAATTTCATTTCAGCGAAATCAAAGAAATAATTAATATTTTTGGAGCTCATATCAGATTTCCCAAATTTGGTGGAAGAGGAGGTTTATGAGGATACTTTTGTCGATGAGCATATATTCCTCATCTCAACTGTGGACCCTTGGTATGGGGATATCATCGTATATTTGAAAACATTGAAGGTCCCTACTCACCTCTCACAAGATGAGCGGCGACGATTAAGTCATGTAGCTAAGAACTACCTTATAGTGGATAACACTTTGTACCGTCGTAGGGTAGATTCCATTTTATGTCGTTGTTTAACCCATGATGAGGCTGAGGTAGCGCTTAATGATTTCCATGGAGGGGTGTGTGGTGGTAATTTATCTGGGCTTTATATAGTGCAAAAAATATTGAGAGAGGGCTAATTTTGGCCATACATCTTCAAATATTGTGTTAATGTGGTCAAAAAGTGCCACCCTTGTTAGGTTTTTGCACATAATATGCGCTTGCATCCAGCCCTGTTGCATCCTATTGTCATCGTTGGTCCCTTCACTAAGTGGGAGCTTGATTTTATGGATTGCAACCCATCTTCAGCTGGGGAGCATCATCATATTATTGTGGTTGTCGATTACTTCACAAAATAGGTAGTGGCTATGCCCACAGTTAAATCCGACGGTGAGACAGTCACGCATTTTGTTTTCAACCTGATTATCACCCGGTTCGGCATTCCAAAAGAGCTTGTCACTGACCATGGTAGGTACTTTTAGAATAAAATGATGGAAGACTTGGCTTCCAAGTTAGGATATAAGCAAGAGCACTCCTCTTCTTATTACCCTCAAGCGAATGGACAAGTTGAAGTAGTGAACAAATCACTTAAGTCTATTCTCCAACGAACCATCACACAAAGCAAGACTAATTGGCATATCATGGTGTATCCTGCTTTGTGGGCCTATAGAACCGTGGTTAAGACTACCATCATTTTTTCTCCCTATCAGCTTATGCATGGGGTGGAGTGAGTTTTGCTGGTTGAATGTGAAATCCCTTCTCTGAAGCTAGTTGTGGATCTTTTACTAGACACTTCTGCCTTGGAAGATCGTTTGGTCCACTTAGAGAAGCTTGATGAGTAGTGTCGATATGCCTTAGTGGATCAAGAGGTTAACAAGTGTCATGTTAAGGTCCAATATGATAAGTCTGTCCATCCGAGGAAGTTTAGTGGAGGTGACTTGGTCCTTTTGTGGGATCAAGCTAAAGAACCCTTGGGGGCAGGGAAGTTTAATCTCATGTGGCATGGTCCTTACATGGTTAAATGAGTCTTAGAGAAAGGTGCCTATGAGCTGGTTGATTATGAAGGGACAGCCTTAGCTAAGTCTAGAAATGGGCTCTATCTCAAAAAATAATATGCATAATCTTCAGCCAGGGCTGATTTTTGTATATTATTATACAGTTTTGCGTTGCATAGTCAGGTTTTATTATGGTGATTGGGTTTGTTGATTAGCTTTCATTTCTTATGGAAGATGTCGATGGAATCTTCTGTTTACATAGGATTTGCTGATGGTGGTATCCGCCATACTCAAAACTTAGCTTCGACTGCTTGGGTGATCTATACTCCTATGGGTCAAGTATTGTCTTCCGGAGGCGTATGTTTACGGCCTTCATCAAACAATGTTGTTGAATATAGTGTCGTCATTGAATTATTATATGATGCCATTTCACATGGTGGTCACTCTCTTGAGGTACGTCTTGAATCGTAGTTAGTGGTTTCACAACTTAATGGCTTGTATCGCATTAGGGATCCAACATTGTTACAAATATTATTACATGTTAGATTGCTAGAATGACAATTTGAGAGTATAACATACATTCATGTTCCAAGAATTTTTAATCAAGTTGCTGACTCATATGCTAACTATGTGTTAGATTGGCATTTGTTTCATAGAACATAAACACATCACAAACACATTTTACACACATGTAAATAAAATAAAATCGATCATCATAAAAGTTTTTTCATTAACTTCAAAAAGTGACGTCATAATACATAAGTGTCATATACAAAATTGGGGCTTTCGAGCCACCAAAATATACTACACGGTCATACAAAAATGAATACACTCAGGTCTCTAAGCCTAAGGTGGAGGAGGGTTCTGACCATGATAGCACACTATAGCTCTAGCTAGCCAATGAAATAGTCGAACCCATGCTCGTGGTACACCAACCACCTGGTGCTACATGGCCTCAGGTGAGTCCTTGACTTGCGCTATGGGTACTCTATGTGTCAAACGAAAAAATTCCATGTGGATGCTTTGGAGCATCCACTCCGCATCCACACCCATAATGTCATCACCTCTTCCCCTCCGTCGATGACGAGGAAATCCATCTGGCCATCATGGTCCTACATCTACATATACATGAAATATTGTCACTATGTGTCATCACACCAAAAACATGAAGTTTTGAGTTCATATATCAAAAAACACAAAAAAATTAAATAGACTATGAAATTTTAATTTGCTTCAAAATGAAAGAAAAGAGCATAAGAATATACTTGGATCAAACAAGGAGGGATTCCATTGGATGATGCTCCCAGAATTCGCTTCTGAAGTTCTGAGCTCAAATGCACTATGTTGGGTAAAAAATTCAAATGGTATGAAAAATTTTAAATTTTTCACTATTTATAGAAAAGTTTTGAAATTTTTACCCACTTTCTATAGTTTTTTACTGTTTCTGACCGTTTTTGGACCGTTTGAACTAATTTGATGTTGTAGGATCCCATTTTGAGTGTGGTTTGACAGTGGCTTTGACTCATTCGTGCCTATTTCAGGTAGTCTAAACTAGAATTTAGTTTAGGTTTCACATCTGTTTGCACTTTGCATAACCTTATGACTGTTTCATCTTAACCTTAGGTACGAACCCATTCCATCTTGTCACAGAACCTTCGTGCTGCTTTTAGAAGTGACATGTTGTGAATGGTAGAGCTTTCCCATACATGGGTACCCTAGTTAGATCCCATTTTTTATTTGGTGCCCATGCCGACATTTCTCCTTTAGGGTGTGGGAGTCCTTTGTATAGTATCTCCATGACTTTAAGAAAGAGCTTCATACTCCTCTTGAACTTTATGCTAGCCATTTTCCTGGGACTACCTTGTATATGTCAAGTTTTAATTGCATTATCATGGGTTTTTCTTGCCTTAATAATCCTTACGGAGGCTTCCCTGACTTTGATTACCAGCCATATAGCCCGAGCTTGTCTCATGTCTAGCCAAGCAGAGCCTTTTTTATATATCCTTTCCAGCTTGATTCCCCATTTTTTACCGGGAGGGGACTTTCCCCCAAGTGTAATTATCCTACACATGTTTCCTTGTATTGATAATAGGTATGTTCCACTGCTGGGAAGTAGTTTGTTTGCCCCTTGACACTCGTCTCCTCCTAGATTTGTAACTATAAAGCACTTTTATTCTTTTTCAATATTTTCAAAATATCTAAAAAAGTCCAAAAAAAATCAAAAAACCAAAAATTTGGATAGGAAAAGATGTTATATTTGGCAGCAGTCGAGTCGTGTTGCCTTTGAACAGAGCACTGTATATCACATCCATTGGTTGGGTTAATGGTTTGACTTTAGGAGATGTACTCATTTCTTTGAGTTTATCTCCATCGACTAGTTAAGCTTCCATTCCCTATGGAGCCTCTGTTGATGCCTCTTGTGTCGCAAAGATGTCGCGGTTTTATATATCGAGTCTATGCTACCTACATTCAGTCACCATTCACCTTTATGCTCTTGTTCGAAGGAATTTGAATCCTGAGTCGGCCATTCCTCAGTTGTCTTGACTTTGCATGTCGGCCATTCCTAGTACTGTTATTGGTTCGTGCAAATATTCTTCGAGTCCTTCCACATTATATAGTGTTGCTGAGTACCTCATGTTGGTTGCTAGGGGATGCCTTAATTCCCTCCTTCCACCAGATTCCATCCAATCAACTTCAGATCATTTATTCTAGGATAGGATTATAGAGTCATTTGAGTGCCTTGAGACTTACAGTCATTAGTGGTAGGTTCTCTCACCATCGATAGTTTTGGGAATACATCAATGTCCCCTAATCGATGGATTCTTTCAAGTGTTTGACCTCAACACATTTATTCACACTTGTTAGATTGCAATCTAGTACCTTGATTCCCATTTTCATTATCGGTGGGTGATCTCACATTTGTTAATGGTATACATCAACGACCAGTAATCAGATAATGGACTACTATGTTTGACCTCGACACCTCTATTCACATAGTAGGACATGTACTCATAGTGGTTTGTATAGAAGACTTTCCAGATTGGTGGCATTCCACATATGTTACCTCCTTGATCGTGCCAGTGTTCATGAGATTTCATCTCTCATGACTTGATTCCAGTGTATGTCAGATATCTTCAACCATTATGGAGGTCTTGATCCATTGTATATCTTCAGCTTCTATGGAGATCTTGATCTTTTGTATATCTTCATCATGGAGATTCTGATCTATTATATATTGTATGTGGAGATGACCACACATGTCACATTTTGTATATCATGCCTATTCATGGCCATAATACTCTTATGTATCTGGGACTGCTATATGTATTTGCAGTCATATGCAGAGATTGATTATTGTACTATACTGATGGATGGATAGTTCTTCCACCTGTTTCTTCATCACTCCACTTATGGGATGGATTTATAATGTATTCCGACCATCATGTTACCCCTCTGACCTCAAACATTAGGGGGCATCTGTTACAACTAATTTTACCACACATGGTTGATCACACTGTTATGGCCTTCCCTGTCCCTCTGCAGACTCTTTGGACCCTGTGGACCATTTTTGTACCTTTGATGTTTCCAATATTATCCCTAAAACCATCTATTATTTGTTATACACGACTTTTAATCCATTTCTCGCGTATATACGCGGATATTGAACCTTAAACCCGCTTACATCGAGATGTGTGCATAAGTCCAAATACTTTTGGATTTTTCCTTGATGTGGATCTAAATCACTTGTCTCTTGGCCTTCCATATTCCTCGATATCACTCGAATTTGACCTTCCATTACCCCATTGAAGCACTATATAAGGTATTGGAAAAATCTCAACGGGGATCTACTTCAACCGTCCAGAATAAGGTATGATTCAAGATCCTTTAGTGTTAGATGTTTTATTTCTCTTTCATATTGGGAACGGATTGATTTCTACAGTTTCTTTGTCTGTTGTGGTACACCCCAAGCCATAGTAAGTTTTCTCCGTAACACATATACACAAGGTGTAGTTCTGTTTACTCACACACATGAACAAAAGTGTGATTTTTAGGATTTCAACTAAGCATAAGGGATATACTGAGTCTATAGAGGGACAAAGTAGGCCATCAAGGAATGTTGCATAGGTGTGGAAAATCATGCTATAACAATACTTCCATGCTCGGAAGTTATCATCCCCTTCAAGCCTTGTATTATTTGTCATTATGTCCAAGCATAAAATATGATAGGAATGAGAATCTTTAGAAATGAAGTTTAGACTTATCGGTCAATGTTATATGACAAGGTGATATCCACAAGCAAAAATCAGCTCCAATGTCAACCTAAAAATTTGCTTAATGTCCAACTTAGGGTTTTATGAGAAAACCCTACTTTTTCAACTTTTCAATTTGGAAAATCTGATCCAAAGAGAAGATGTTCCCTCCCAAGGTGAGTTGAGAATGCCTTGTTTTCTTCCAAATATATGGACAAAACATGCAAAAAGTAGAAGCCCTAGTTTTCCCGATTTAGTAGTAATTAGGTCAAAAATAAAATTCTTATATATAAAGTCTTCCTCAACGGGAACTTTGTGCTCTCCTTGGGAAATTTCAATGGTGTTATGATCAATCTTGATCTCTAGTTGGAAAGCATTAAATTGGAAGCTTTAGTTTCCAACTTCCAGTAGTTGCAATTGTTGCAATGGCTTCTTTTAGCACTACTCTGACACCATGTTGAGATTTTATGTAAAGCAGTTATGTTAGTCAATCTTTAATTCAATTTACTTCATATCAAAATAACTACATGAATATGGATCACTTAAAGAAATATGTTCACAACATACACAAATATTGATCCTAAGAAACCCTCTTGGGGGGAGAAAACCTAGTAGGACTTCTTCAGTATAGATTCGTCAATAAAGTACAATGTCAATACAATGAAGAGCTAAAATTTTCCCATTGAAGATACCCTATTGTAGCTGCAACTGTTTTCCCCAAATTTTGCAAATTTTGGTCGCCCTCATGATTTAACGTTGTTTTGAATCATTTGAATCCATGAATTTTTGGGTCGTGTTTAATTTGGACTATTTTGAATATTAACTCTCGTCCTATTTTCAGAAGTTTCTTTTGTTCGCAATGACTATGGGTCGTGGATTTTGGATTCTGTTTTGTTTTTCTAGTCAAAGATGATTTGGACAATTTGTTCTTTGTAAAACCTTTGTTTCGAAGGTGAAACAGTTTTTAACCGTTGCTAAATTTTTAAGTTTTTCAAACACTTAGCATTTTTATTGATCAGAGGCTATTGTCTGTTGGTCTTCTGCCATTGCAGCTCCCAAAGCAGCTAAGCACCCTAAATGTAAGTACTCCACCCATCAATGCGCATCGGTTTTGGTCACGTGTCTGTATCCTTTTTCTCTTCCGCCGTTGCGGCTGTGCAAAGCACTTGGATTCTAATGTCGATGTCTTCCCGATTTTCGACTGGAAGTTTTCCCGCCCACAACTTTGGTCATAACTCTTCTGACTCCGATAGGCCTAAGTGTTTTCAGAGTGCCCGTCGCCTGTTAAGACCCGCTTATGCGGCTGTGAAGAAGTCTACCCTATCGATGTTAGCGTTCTAAGGCGCCGATGAGTTTTTCATTTTCCATCGCCGATGATTTCTTTTGAACCCATAGGTGGACGAGATAGTGGTGTCAACACTTGTTAAGTTCTCATAACAATAATGCAAGACATGGCCTTCTTGCTGCTTAGCTGTTTTGGTTAATATAATTTATCATAGTTTGATTTTCTTGAAAATACGGTCCCAATGAATGATAGATGTCATTTAATTGCAAGAGGATTCAAGAGACTGTTTAGACTACCGTGGCACGAAGGCATAGCTGAGAGATTGGTGGCAGAAGGGAGCTAGGCAATTTTGGCGAAGGTCGAACCGAAAATGACAGGATCACAAGGAGGGCAAGCATAGTAGAAGGAAAAAGCAATAGCAATAAAGGCATAGACCTGAAAGGTCTGTCAGTTACTCAGCGGGTCATGTGTGCTCACAGAAAAGATAAAAAATAGGGATATGAAACGTCTTGAGGGACCAAAAGGTCACACGTTTGGGGGCAGCCCAAGTGGTCAACTGTTCTAGTTTAAATATTTGAAAGTTATAACTTACAAGGGTTTTTTTCCGGAGAAAAAACTTGTAAACTATTGCTTGTAAGAGGAACTATTTCGTTTTACAACGAGAAATTGCAAATTTTGCCTGCTGGAGAAAGTGCTATGTGGAATGCCTCAATGTGATTTAATAAATGATGTTGAATGGGAACTATTTCATTTTTTACTGTGTTTCACGGACTGTGAGAGCATTCTAATGTTCTGAACCTATGTTCTTGCCCAAACGTTCTCTAGTATATTATGCAATGTTTTCCACTGTGAGTAATGGGATTTTTAACTAGTGATGAGCTATCTTATCATGTATACTTTCATTCATGTTTAGATGTTTGGTTATAAGAGCAGCTATCTGTGATTTGCCATAACCCATGTACAGTAATGCATTACTCATGAATTAATATCCAGCTCTCTAGAGATATCTTAGTTAGCATTTACTTTCTTGCAATATATGTGATTTAGATGCTTGGGAGTCTAAGACGAGAGGTAAGAACCTGTGCATCACATTGTGAATACTCCTTGCACTCTTTATTACTTCGCATGTTAGGTAGGAACTTGCATATCATACTTTAAATAAAAATACAAAAAATACATACGGTGGACTGGGCTGTAACTGGTAAAACCTTTATTTTTGTTACTTGACCTACGATAGCCGAACTGCAAACTGGACGGATTCCCTACAGCAAACAGTCATGGGCTAGTTGGGAACGTTGATTTGGGAGAATCCCTTGCTGTTGCCACCTATGAATTTCCAGGCCTCAATAGTTTCTGGCACTAGAAGGGGGGCCGCCAATGCATGGCTGGCCGAGGAAACCCATTTTCCCGAGACTATTCCACTGGTAACAGTTTAGAAAGCAGTGGGCTTCATAATCCAATTCCGGAAGAAAGGGGTAGAGAAAATTTGTTTTCTGTCGACAATGAAGTTGTTAATAATCTGAGAAGACACACTAGGACATATGTGAAGAATATCGGAGGATTGTCGATCATCCCTAAATTGCCCAGAAGAGAATACAAAAGGAAGGATCATCCTATATTGGAAGACTCAGTGCTAGTTGAGGATTGGGAGGAACTTGTAGAAACAACCTTACAGGAAGTTGTACTTTAATCAAGAAGACCTGGATACTCCTCACAGTTCTCCTACTCACACTCCTGTTTGCTCACCTCCTCGCTCTCCACCCAGACTCATGGCCAGCGTAAACGCTAATCAACCTCCCAACCCACTGAATCCACCACCTGCCTGCAGAGCCAAATCACCTTTAAACCTACCACCTCCATTGCATGATTTACCTCAATCCTTTGAAAAGATGCTACCCAAATTTGACCGAAGTGAGAAGATACTAGTAGATGATCACCTGCAAAGTTTTTATTTGGCAATTGAAGGGTTAAGGGCTGGGGAGTATGAGGATGTAGTTTGTAGACTATTCCCACACACCCTTAAAGGAGCTGCAACATCATGGTATTTTGGTTTGCCTACAAATTCTCTCCCTGATTGGGATACCTTCGAGAGGATTTTTAGAAGTAAGTATGCAACCCAGAAGACTCATGCAGCTCTCATGAAAGGAATATGCGCCTTGAATAAAGAGAGAAAGGAAAAGGTGCACAGTTTCACCCAAAGGTTTGCAACGTATCTCAAGAATTTTTCTGAAGCTGACAGACCTTCGAAAAAAAGTCCTGATTGAATATTATACCTCAACTTTAGGACCTGAGTTGGCCATGTTTGCCAAAATAAAGGCCAAGCCTACTTTGGCGGAGACCTATGAGGAGGAAGAAATAGTAGAGGCTGAAAGGGAAATCATTGAAGATTATCCCGAAAGGTCAGGAGAGAAAATTGTGGGGAGGAAATCCTTGCTATTTACTAAGCCTAAGGAAGAGCAATCACTAGATTTTGAAGGTATGGAAAAAATGATGCAGAAGCTTTCTAACATAATCATAGACTTGGAAAAGGAAAAGGAAGCTCAAAAGTTCTACAAGCCCTATTACAAGAAAAGGGAGGATAACAATCAATCCCAACCTCCCCCGCACAATTCAGCATCTATGAATTTAACAGAGGTAGGAATGGACAATTTTTGCACTTTCCACCAATAACCCCACTCTAAAAAGAATTTTCCTCAATGGATAAACTCAATGACATTGGTTATGAATCAGCTGTTGGATTCTAAATTAACAGAAGATGGAGATGAAGAAAGAAAAGACAGTAACACGTCAACGAAAGAACAAGAAGATGAGATCTGTGGAACTCTGTTTCATTATTCGATGCTGAGGAAGAGAGGAATTGGGGATATGGGGACATCATGGAAACGAACGTAACAACAAGGAGCCAAGGGTCGGCTAAATAAAAAAGTCTCATGCTCCCAACGATTAAAAGGCTTCAGAAAAATGTTAAGAAATTTCAAAAGAATTCCTCAGCTAATAAAATTCTCGAATTCACCATTACCAGCCAAGATCCTAGGCAGAATGATACATTTTCCAAGCCCAATGGAGAAAAAATGAATGTTGATAAGCCGCATCCCACCGAACCACAGATGGATTATGATATTGTGGAAGATATAAAGAAGGTAAGGGTGAATATCTCATTATTTGAAATGTGTAAGGTGCCGCAACAGAAATAAAAACTTTTGAAAGCACTTGAAGCATCAGAGGAGAGGCTTCACACTGACAATCAACCCAAGGAAGAAGAAGAAATCGGGGAAGCAAGCATTGGGGGTAAGTCTAAGAACAAGAATCCACCTTTCCTCCTCACTTTTGAAATTTTTAATCACAATGTACATAATTGCCTCGTAGATTCAGGGGCGTCGGTTAACGTCATGCCAATATCAATCTGTAAAAGGATAAATGGGCAGCCTAAGCCATCCACATGGAGGGTTGTTCAGTTGGACAGGATGAATGTGAAAGTAATTGGGGAAATGGAGGATGGCCTAGTCTGCCTATCTTCAAATGATAAAGTGTGCCAAGTTATTGATATCGTGGTGGCCGACATACCAGATGCTTATGGGCTTGTTCTGAGCAGAGATTGGTCG
The DNA here is from genome assembly GCA_001517045.1 of Pseudotsuga menziesii. Lineage (NCBI taxonomy): Eukaryota > Viridiplantae > Streptophyta > Pinopsida > Pinales > Pinaceae > Pseudotsuga > Pseudotsuga menziesii. The sequence goes on along the minus strand of LPNX010427207.1, from coordinate 32,640 downwards.
GCAAAACTAAATGGATATTTTTCCTCGAACTAGTCGCATCTGTGGCTCCCATATAAAGGTAGCCCAAATCAAATCAAAATTATGAGGGAGCCCCATATGAAGTACAATGTTACTTAGCTTGAAGAAAAAAATGAACCTGTGGATTATGTGTTGGGAAATTACTTTATTGAGTTAGAACCGAGAAATTACCAGGCAAAAGAAGCCAGCAACATGCTAGACGCTCAACCTGATCTCCTTCGATTTTCATAGGCTGATGAAATCGACTGTAAAATAGTAAACTTAGCGGTAGAAGTAGATTTTCGTACAGTAGTTAGCGATTTCTAGACATTGTTTTTTGACGGTTCTAAAATGTTAGAAGGATCAGGGGCCGGCTGTGTCCTGATAGACCCTAAAAAGAACAAACATTTTCTTTCATGTAGGTTAGAGTTTGAATGTACAAATAACACAGCAGAATACGAAGCGCTGGTCCAAGGTTTAAGGAAAGCAATCGAATTAAAGGTAAACAATCTGAAAGTTTTTGGAGATCCTGAAATAATTGTAAAATAGATTCGGAATCAAATACATTGTATTTCTCCTCATTTAAAAGATTATCAAAATGAGGTATGGGATTTACTCAAATGTTTTAATGCATTTAATATTATATCAATTCCAAGACTTAAGAATGTAGTGGCTGACTTGTTGGCAACATCAGCTGCTAGGCTTGTGCCTACTAATAATCGATGCTCCATTGAATTTCTTTTCAAGCCCTCAGTTCCAGACATGATTACCAACCTACGAGTGTTCGACGACGATCAGCAGATTATAGAATGCTTAACAAATGACAAGGTATTTAAAGGGGCGATTATAGATGATGAAGAACATCAGGCCAAGCTGAAATATGATAATTTCATCCCTAAAGGAGTCAAAACCTTAGAAAGAATGTTCGATTTGAATGAAAAATTTAGAAGACCAGCAAACGTGAAGATTCATAGCTCATCTCTACAGTTCGAATTGATAAATTTAGGGACTGAGACAAATCCTAAATATGTGAATCTTGGAAAATGTTGTTCACCAGTAGAAAGAGATAAGTTCATCAGTATTTTTAATCAATATAAAGATGTTTTTGCCTGGACATAAAAATATTTGAAGACATATGACACCAGCATCATCCAGCATGTTATCCCCATCAAATCTAGTGTCAAACCTTATCAACAACCTTTAAGGAAAATGCATCCAAAATTGGAACCTCTGATCCAGAGTGAAGTTAAGAAGTTATTGCACGCTAGAATCATTTTTAAGGTCAGACACTTTGAATGGGTCTCAAATCTAGTACCAGTGAGGAAAAAATCTGGAGAAATCAGGCTATGTGTGGATTTCAGGAATTAAACCATGCTTCAAATAAAGACAATTATCCTGTTCCATGCATGGAGCAACTACTACAAATGGTCTCAGGTTCTGAACTATTTTCTTTATTAGATGGATTCTCAGGCTACAATCAAGTATTAGTAGCCGAAGAAGACAGATTGAAGACAACATTTAGGACCAGGTGGGGAACCTTCACCTACCGAAGAATTCCCTTTGGACTCATAAACACTGGAGCTACATTCCAAAGAGCTATGGACATAGCCTTCCAGGGTTTGATTGGCCGTAGTGTTGTAGTATACCTCGATGATATTACAATATTATCTGAGAAAAGAGAAGAACACGCATTTCATCTAAGGCATATTTTTGAATGCTGTCGAAAATATGGTATCTCACTCAATCCCAAGAAGTGTGTGTTCGCTGTTACGGAAGGTAAATTGCTGGGTCACATAGTTTCAAAGAAGGGAATCTCTATAGACCCAGAAAGGATCAAGGCCATTGAACAAATCCCTTTGCCCCATAATAAAAAAGGGATGCAATCATTTATGGGAACAATAAACTTTGTGCAAAGGTTTGTGCCCGATTTCTCTCAGATTGTCAGACCGTTGCAGCAGATGTTGAAGCAAAGTGTACAATTCAAGTGGACTGAGATTGAGAAGAACGCATTCAACAAGATTAAAACTGTTGTTGCACATGCACCCTCTCTAAAAATCCCAGATTTCGATAAAGATTTTATTCTGTATACTTTTGCATCTGATGATTCGCTAGCAGTCGTGCTTACTCAGAAGGAAGATGGGGGGGATGAATGCCCAATATATTTCATGAGAACTGGTCTACAAGGGGCTGAATTAAATTACCCGACTATTGATAAACAAGATTATGCAGTATTCAAAGCAGCGAAACAATTCAGGCCCTACATATTAAAAAATCGAACCAAGGTGATCGTCCCGTACCTAGCTGTGAGGTCCCTTTTTGTACACAAGGAGTTAGGAGAAAGAAGGGGTAATTGGGTAATAGCTCTTCAAGAGTATGACCTCGAATTCAAACCAGCTTCTATAGTTAAAGGAAAAGGGTTGTGCAAACTAATGACTGAAAATGGAAACACTAAAGACCACACCTGGGAGGACGAGGCTGAATTACATTTGACGGATGTATGTCCTCTATTCACAGCCCCTGAATCTTGGTATATAGACCTCATGCATTACCTTCAGATAGGATTGTTGCCAAAACATTGGAATTCTAAGAAAAGAAGAGCGTTGCGCCTTAAATCAGCCTCCCATCAAATTATTGAGGGAATATTATTCAGAAAAAACTACGACGGAGTTCTTCTTAGACGCTTAGAGAAAGAAGATGCGAAGAAGGTAATGACTGATTTGCATGACGGGTCTGCTGGGGGACATTTTTTAGGAGATACTATAGCTCACAAAATTCTCAGAGCCGGTTACTATTGGCCCACGCTTTTCAAAGATGCACACACTCATGTTAGGAAGTGTGACATTTGTCAAAGGTGTAGTGGAAGACAATCCAAAGTGGATGGACCACTGAAGCTTGTGATGATCATGGAGCCATTAGAGCAATGGGAGTTGGATATTATTGGGGAGATAAAGCCAAATTCTTCCCTACAACACAAGTATATTCTAACTGCAACCGATTACTTTACTCACTGGGTCGAATCCATCCTGCTGCGCAAAATAAATGAGGACGCAGTCATGAACTTCCTGCAAGATCATATTATGACCAGGTTTGGAGTTCCAATTTCTTTAGTCTTTGATAATTCCACTTACTTTTCATCGATTAAATTAACTTCCTTTGCTCATGAGAAAGGAATAAAGTTGCATTATTCTACTAATTACTATCCACAAGGAAATGGCTTTGGCTGAATCTACTAACAAAAATCTGATTAGAATTTTAAAGAAGACTATGATAGAAAACCAGAGGAGTTGGCACTCAGTGCTACCAAACACCCTTTGGGCTAATAGAGTCACCCCCAAGTCTTCGATAGGAATGTATCCATATACCCTTGTGAATGGTAAAGAAGTCATTCTTCCTCCCAATGCCATGCTACCCTCTTCCATAATAGCTCAAGAGTCTAGAGGGTCGGATGATGAAGTCTTGCAAATGAGGATATATAATCTCCTGAAAGCAAAAGAGGCTCGATCTAGAGCCAGAGAACGCTTTAAGCAACAACAGGAGGTAATAAAGAGATGGTTCGACAAACACAACGCAGGAACAAAAGACTTTGAAGTGGGAGATTTGGTTCTCAAGTGGGACCACCCCCATGATGAGAAAGGAAAACACAAAAAATTCCAACAGTTGTGGGTAGGTCCTTTCCAGATTGCGGCAAAGCTCGGCCCTTAAACTTATAAGTTGAAAGATCTACAGGGGTGGGAAGAGAACTTACCAGTGAATGCCTTAGTTCTCAAGCCCTATTTTTCCTAAGTTTTGTTTGTGTTCTTCTTCTTATATATAAATAATCTGGCTTGTCCATCTTTTGAGTCATAAACTTCAATCTTGTTTTAGTTTAATTTTCACTGATTTCAATAAAGGAAGCAAACTCGCGGTTGCATGAGGAACATTAGAATTTTGGAATGACTAAAGCTCTTGAGCATAAGACTATATATTGTTGTTTTTTCTAAAAGAACTTCTTCCAATTTAGTAGTTTTCTCAAATAGTTGTGTACGCGTCGAAGTCCTACTTAACCCTTGTGAAATAAACCAGAATCAAAGGGTCTGGAATACTATTTTGAGGCTCCATCCATGTCACATTAAAATTTCCTAGGAAGTGACAACAAAGGGGCCATGGAAAAAAGTACATTAAATAGTATATTAGATACAAATGATCCCATGCCAAGAAATGAATGCCAAAAGGCAGATAAGAGTCAAAAAACTCGTATGAAAACATTACATATCAAAACAGATGTTGAACCATATAAGTACTAAATCGCCGAAAGTTCCTCTCCGTCCGTGAGCTGAAGCATGGATATATCTCTCACACAAAAGGACACTTGGGATAGAGGAGCCTGAATTAAAATTCAGAAAGAAAGGCATGCAGGAGGGCTCATATGAAAGGACAAAAGTCCAAAAGCACGAAGAGTGCTAGAATGGCATGGGAATGAGGAACAAATGAATATTTCTGTTTTCCATATGCTACGATCCTATGGTGTCCAAGCTGGAAGCTACCTGAAGATAGAGGTAACAATGAAATTCATCTTCCGGCCTCAAAAGAGTTATCTTGACCTGGAAATCCTGGTTTCCACTCTCCCGAATTGGACTATCATCAATGATTTAAGGCACATCTCTTTGCTATTTGAGAAATCCATATAGCTGGAAGAATTCAATAAGTTCGTTTGTTGTTAAATAGTCTGTCACTCAAGGAATAATCATCCAAAGATCTAGGTTCACCAGGTAATCGCCATTTGTTGCAGCTACAACTGTTTTCCCCAAATTTTCCAAATTTTGGTCCCCCACATGATTTAACGTTGCTTTGAATCGTTTGAATCCATGAATTTTTGGGTCGTGTTTAATTTGGACTATTTTGAAGATTAACTCTCGTCCTATTTTCAGAAGTTTCTTATGTTCGTAATGACTGTGTGTCGCGGATTTTGGAGTCTGTTTTGTTTTGCTAGTCAAAGATGATTCAGACAATTTGTTCTTTGTAAAATCTCTATTTCGGAGATGAAACAGTTTTTAACCATTGCTAAATTTTTAAGTTTTTCAAACACTTAGAATTTTTATTGATCAGAGGTTGTTGTCTGTTCATCTTCCGTCATTGTGGCTCCCAAAGTAGCTAAGCACCCTAAATGTAAGTGCTCCACCCGCCGATGCATGTCGGTTTTGGTCACGTGTCCATAGCCTTTTTCTCTTCCGCCGTTGCGGCTATGCAAAGCACTTGGCTTCCGATGTCGATGTCTTCCCAATTTTTGACTGGAAGTTTTTTTGCCCGCAACTTAGGTCATAACTCTTCCGAATCCGACAGGCCTAAGTGTTTTTGCAGTGCACGTCGCCTGTTAAGACCCGCTTATGCGGCTGTGAAGAAGTCTACATTGCCGATGTTAGTGTTCCAACGCATCGATGAGTTTTTCGTTTTTCGTCGTCGATGATTTCTTTCGAACCCATAAGTGGACAAGATAGTGGTGTTGGCGCTTGTTAAGTTCTCATAACAATAATGCAAGACATGGCCTTCTTGCTGCTTAGCCGTTTTGGTTGATATAATTTATCGTAGTTTGATTTTCTTGAAAATATGGTCCCAATGAATGATAGATGTCATTTAATTGCAGGAGGATTCAAGAGACTGTTCAGACTACCGCGGTGTGAAGGCATAGCTGGGAGATAGGTGTCAGAAGGGAGCTGGGCAATTTTGGCGAAGGTCGAACCGAAACTGACAGGATCGCAAGGAGGGAAAGTAGAGTAGAAGGAAAAATCAATAGAAACAAAGGCACAGACCTTGAAAGGTCTGTCAATTACTTAGTGGGTCATGAGTTCTCACAAAAAAGATAAAACATAGGGATATGAAACATCTTGAGGAACCGAAAGGTCACACGTTTGGGGGCAGCCCAAGCGTTCAACTATTCTAGTTTAAATATTTGAAAGTTAGAACTTACAAGGGATTTTTTCCAGGGAAAAACTTGTAAACTATTGCTTGTAAGAGGAACTATTTCGTTTTACAACGAGAAATTGCAAATTTTGCCTGCTGGAGAAAGTGCTATGTGGAATGCCTCAATGTGATTTAATGAATGATGTTGAATGGGAACTATTTCATTTTCGACTGTGTTTCATGGGCTGTGAGAGCGTTCTAACTTTTTGAACCTATGTTCTTGCCCGAACGTTCTCTAGTATATTTTGTGATGTTTTCCACTGTGAGTAATGGGATTTTTAACTGGTGATGAGCTATCTTATCATGTATACTTTCATTCATGTTTATATGTTTGGTTATAAGAACAACTATTTGTGATTTTCCATAACCCATGGACAGTAATGCATTACTCATGAATTAATATCCAACTCTCTAGAGATAGTTTTGTTAGCATTTACTTTCTTGCAATATATGTGATTTAGATGCTTGGGAGTCTAAGATGAGAGGTAAGAACTTGCGCATCACATTGTGAATACTCCTTGCACTCTTTATTATCACATGTTAGGTAGGCACTTGCATATCATACTTTAAATAAAAATACAAAAAATACATACGATGGACCAGGCCGTAACAGGTAAAACCTTTATTTTTGTTACTTGACCTACGGTAGCTAGACCGCAAACCAGACAGATTCCCTACACCAAACAGTCACGGGCTAGTTGGGAACATTAACTGGGGAGAATCCATTGCTATTGCCGCCTACGAATTTCCAAGCCTCAACATACCCAAAATAAGAAGATAAGATAATATAAACCCAAAATATAAATCTTCCTCCAACTACTCTTGCTCTCTCTCTCTCATGCACCTATCTCACTGGCTTGAGAGAACTTGCTTGTGTGTCAAATGAGCAGGTTGACACCTTTATTTATATTTGTTTTTGGAGTTACTTTTCCACTATGGGGTCAAATTCACTAGAAGACGAGGCCAACCTTCCTGGGAGGAAATATAATATTGTTTATTTGTTATTTCTGGAATCTTCTAGGACGACATTACAAGTGTACTTTAATATTGTAGCTTTTAGGTCTTTTACATGATCAAATACAATAAGAATATCTTTTGAATCTACATAAAACATCGACAAAAGCAATTTTCAATTTTTTTTATGGTAAATATGTCATAGCACAAGGTCAAATGTTACATAGATTCTTAAAGAAAAAAGTTCTAAGACGTGATGATCAATTATTGGGCAATAAAAGTATCAAAGAGGCTACCTCAAATGAGATGGTATAAAACAATGTGACCTTGGCCCTTGCCACACTTGTGAAAATCGATCTCATGTTGAAAATGCTATTCATAGAGCATTTCTAACAAGTGTTGTAACAAAAATCACTTCATCCATTTGTTTTATGTCAATAACTACAAGATCATTAAGGACGTCAAGAAAACGTTTATCGAGGCACAAAAATTTTAGGATTCAATTACATGAGGATGTTGAACTTTCATGCTATGTCACTAACTGTAGGAAACCCTATCAAGATAGAATTTTGGATAATGTTAGGGATAGGGTGAAAGCGTTTTGACATTTAAATTCTTGTGTGTTACCAAATGAAAAGGACATCACGTGGTGTCATATATCTAAAGGGGTTTGTGAAACTCATGCCAAGCATATAACACATATCACTTAAGTGTAAATGTTCCAATTTTTTATGGAGAGTAATGTTAATGTGAAGATTGACCTTAGCACATTTGTGAAGCTTAAACCATATTATGTTTGGGCTATCATTGTTTGTGACACAAGTTGTTGTTGGTACCATGTATAATCTCAGGTATATTATGAGACACTTCTAAATTTCGGCATACAATATATGTTAAATGACATCCCTCCTTTGAGTGTTCATTAATGTTTATCTAATATATTATGTGCATGAGATAATGATCAATTATTTTATAAGAAAGGATGTGTTGGTGGTAGAAAATGAAAAGAATGTTCTCATTTGGCACTTTTTGTTGCTAAGTACCCCATCGATCCAAATGAGCCTAGATTCTCAAATATCTCTATGAAGTGGAAGAGATATAAATATTTTAAGTATACCGTTGTTACATATTCAATTACAACATGAATAAAGATTGGTTTGCTGGAAGATAATGTTTTAGTGACATCTTTGATAGAAAATTTTATGGAGAAACTTTATAGATATATCAAGCACTCTCATTTAACATGATGCCGGTACTTACAGTTCAGTAAATCACAAGATGTATTTTAGAAAGGAATACTATTATTAGTCGTTTGTTTCACTGATAAATACTCCCTCACTCCATAGAAGGAGATTAAAATTTAGTATTATCATTCAAACCGAGTCTCTATACTTATGCAGGTTTTGTACAAACATGTAGAGCTTGATGTCAATGGTTCCATGATTATGAAGCATCATTTTTATGTTAGTGATGATCATACACACGATACATGTTTTGTTCAACATTGAGGCTTAATATTCTTTATAAATAATTATCGAGATGAGCAATCATTTTTAAAGAACATTTGGTGTGGTTAGATGGTTTTGTTGTTCATTTTAAATTGACACGATCATTCTTATGGTTGTATTTACTTCATAAGAAAATGGATATTAACCATTTTTTAAACATGGCATGAAAAAAGAGAGCATTATGGTGTCAGGAGATATTAATTGAGTCATTATGCTTCTCGACTTGTAAATTCAATTGATGTTGTTAAATGGTGCAAATAAAATTTAAGACATGAATTCAATGAAAAGATAGTTTATGTGAGAATCTAATTGTTTTGAAATGTCTCTTAATTTTTTTAAATAAAGTTGTATACTATGTTTTTTAGATGTACAAGTGTGTGTGTGTGTGTGTGTTTGTATATATATATATATATTGAAAATAGGTTTATTTAAATGTGAAATTTGGTTTGCACAAGTTCTATGTTTGTCTCAAGTAGGTTTTTTGGGGGATATTGTACCGGGTGAGGTTTGTTAGAATATTATGAACATATGAAATAATATCATAACACAATATAGACTACGAAAAGCATCACTAGTCTATCCTTCTATATACTAAGCAACATAAAACATGAAATAAAATTGGAGAAAAGAAAACAACAATAGAACATCGATATATGTGGTTCACCCAATATGAGCTACGTCCACAGAAAGGGTTACATCTTACATTTTATAAAAATATATCTCCAAGATTACATGGAATCCTCACATATGCATCACATCAAGATCCATCACCCAACCATGTCACAATCAGGTGTGTTCATATGACATACACAACATGCGATGTGTGATGAACTACAATGAACACATACCCAAAAGGGTATCCTTCACCTCACTTATATACCAAGAGGTTTAGATTACAATACATCCCATAACACATATGGGATAAATGTATTTCCACCTCTTTATATATAAAATGGTTACAAAGGATATAATTGCAATGATGCATATGGGATAACTCTAGTTTATAATACTAGAGTTATTTTATGCCTTTAAATGATATTTTACCAATATATTACTATTGCAGCTGCAACAATTTCCCAAAATTCTAAAAAATTTTAGGACCCTCCTCTACTTTGATTTAGTTGGTTTTTCTTCCTGGTTGGTCTATGGATTTTGAAGCGTTTTCCAGCACTTTGGATTTCTATCAATCGATCTGTCTTTTCTCCTTTAATGCTTAAATTAATCCCATCCATAATCAAGCTCATCGTTGCTTTTTGGATACCTTCGAAGCCTTTCTGAATCGGGAGTTGATTCATTTGATTATCCCGCCGTTGCGGGTGATTTTCAGTTCTACAACCGTTGCGGATGTTTTTTGGTTCTCTGCCGTTTCGGGTGATTTTGGGTTCTACATCGGAGGGTAGGATTATCTCCTTGTCCGACGTTGCAGACGGATCTTCACTTCTGGCGTTCGCCGTTGCGGATCAGTTCGGGTTTTGACTTTCTCTTACCTTCCGATTTGTTTTTTGGTTTTCTTCCAGCTGTGTATCGGATCCCTTTAACATCGTTCTTTCTGTCATTGCGGACGAGGTTGAACTTATTAGTGTCCCCCGTTACGGAGGAGTTTGAGATTTTGACACCCGACTTCGAAGGTCCACCATTTCGGAGGATTTTAAACTTTCGGCTTCCGATCCAGGTTTCCTCCGACGCCCGATCATTACTTTATCCCGCCTTGCTCACCGTTGCGGATGGGCTGACGCTAGAGCCTGCCGCCGTTGTGGATGGGTCCATGATCTTACCGCCCGAATCAGATTTGTTTCGCGGCCGATTTCGAGCCCGTCACACGTGCGGCCTTTTTATATATAGGGAATGGAGAGCCGCTTTATTTCATTGTCTTATGTTGCCTGAGCTGTCGTGATCATCTATGCTGTCGACCCCTCGAACCCCGTGGACTATCGTGCCGGTGCTCGCGCCCAGGTGTCAGTTGGAAGCTTAACTGTTCTCGCCCGTAAGCTACACGTCGTTACCAGGTAGGCGGTTCTTACCATGTCTCATGCCGTTCAAGGTTTTTTTGTTGCGGTTAAGTGCTTTAGGCAAACCCCGTTTTACATACGTACAAGGGTCTACCCATGTTTGGTTTTCCGTAGTCGTTTCCTCTTGTCCGCCCGGCGTTTCGCGCCTTCATATTGAGAATTTCCGGTTAGGTTAACTGATAGCGGTTAGAGGGGAGGGGCATTTTTTTTCCTTTAAAACCCATGTATTAATCAATTGTTGACCTCAGCCTGTATTTTTCTACCCCGCGCATAGTGTATGAAGGCGCGGTGTAGGCGGTCGTTACGCCGCCTGCACCTAGCGTCCCCGTATACGATGATGAGGTCCAAAATTGTTTTGCGGTGGTTTTTCTCGTGGTTTAATGGTTCCTCCGCTGGTCATTTTCCCTAGTATGTGTGCTCGGTTTCGAACCCCAACCTTTTGCCCGCGCCGTCCCACACAGTCCGTCGATCTCAGCTGTCTGAAACCCTAGGCTATGCCGTTGTAGTGGTTTGCGATTTTGAGGATAGCATGGATAGTGGGTTCGATGAGAGCGTCGTATGCAGAAAAATGTTGTTAAAGCCCACAACGTATATTCGAGTTGATGTAATCATCTCCCGTGAGCAGCATTGAGGTCAAAATTTTTAGACGGCTAGCATGATCTTTATATGTATAACCCGTTTCTTCATTTGCTGTGAAATAGACCACATTGATGAATTGTTGGATAGTACATTTGCACTTTGCTTTTAAGATACATACATTTGCATTGCGAACTGTTTTCATAGGAGAAATGTCACTGCGAGATGATGTAAATTTAATGCCAGCCCAATTATGATTAATCAAGTTTTAGTATCATGCAGCAGTAGGACATTGCCCACTGTATTGCACAAGACTGAGTATGTTTCATGCTAGTAGTTCTGATAGTCAGGACATTGTTGGGTTGTGCATACATGCATTGGTTTCTCTACTTGCTTTCACATTAAGTACATGAAAACGGCACTTTGCATATGAATGTAATTTTATTGCAGTCTAGAAGATGGTTGACGGGATGTTTAAATATCATATAAAATGTTTACAGCATGCTAAGATATAGACAAGAGCACTAAAGTAGTGTACATTTGGTTAGTCAAGTATGCAAACTTATATTGTAGTTTCATCAACTAGTGGATGCCATGATGCACATAGATAAAATAAAGTGTTGCACTCTGTCATGTAAATGTATGCACCTTGAATGCCTCAATACTACAATGTTATATATGGCAGGAAGAAGCCGAGTCCACCATGTCCAAAAGACAAAAGAAGAAGGCCCCAGTGGTGGAAGAAGTGCCAGAAGCAGAAGCTGAAACAAAGACTGAATATATATATGAGGACACCCAATGTGTCTCTGGTGTTGAGCCCGAGTATAAATGGGGTGAGATATATAGATTGATTTCCCGTAGGGAGGTCCCTGACATGGGTCTCGAAGAAGAGCCCATTTATGTTAACATAGAAAAATACGCCATCATGAAGGTGGCTATCAGACCAGAGCTGTTCCCATGCTCTGAGGTAATCAGATGGATTCTGCCACATACAAATACAACCACAATGCTCATAGAAAATGTTGAAGGCCAGGGCTATGCTTCATTTAGCCCAGGATATGTGGCCTTGGCTTATCACCTACCAGAACCTCAACTCTTTATATCTGATGATTGGCTGGATAACATCAGAATGAACCTAGTGGAAACTCTCAAGAGAATGCTCTTGCCGGGAAAGCTTTATCGATACAGAGCAACTGGCGAATATGATACAGTGAGCTTGAGGGATACTTATAGATTCATAGCTCTGATGCTGAATAGGATATTTGGGAGAGCCCATGGCATACTCTTCAAATTTGAATGGATACCCGTTATGTTTCATGTGGCAACCCAAGGAACAATATTCAATTGGGCTATCCTAGTATCAAGCAGTCTTTCTTCGTGCGTAGCTGCAGCCCAGGGAGGAGAAGCCAAGAAAAAGTCTGAATTCTATATGAGTTTGATATTAATAGACTGCATACTGTGCAACCAGCCTTTCCTCGATCTCAGGTGCATCTGGGACAGAGAGAGAATGCTTGTGTATGCCTCTTATAAACCATTGTGGGCTAACCAGTACCATAGCCATTACAGGGAGGTATGTGAGCAATTCATAATGTCACTCTATACACTCATCTTCCGGAAGGAATGTGACTATATGTCGGAAGGTGCCATGCAGGTAATAGAAGAACATGCAGACTATTTCCTGACTGAGAATGGCATGTATCTCAGGATGTTTGGAGGATCAAAGACACCTTTTACGCTACCCAAATATGCAACGGACTATATAGTCCATAAAGAGGTGGTCAGGCAGGTGTTCATTGACGGAATAGGTCATTTTTTGTTCCAACACAAGAAAACTGCATATCCTCTTTTACCATTCAGGCTAGGTAGCTACAAATTCACTAATGTGAAACAAGCTGCCGAATTCATAGAGGAACTGGGGAAGTTCCATTTTGGTGAGATGCCTTTCCAGCGAAATGACACTCATGGTAAAATAGCTGAGCACTGTAAGAAGCATAAGGTGTTTTTTGAATATACCCATCATTTCGATAAGGAAGAATCTGTCTTCCGGAATGCCCCAAACATAACTGCACTGAACAGGAGGTTCAAGCCAAAGAACCCCACCAAAGGTGGGAAAGGGGCTGAACAGGCCAAAGCTGAGCAGGCCAGAGATGAAGAGGAGGCCGGGAAGAGACAAGAGGAGGCCCAGAAACTTGCACAAGAAGCTGCTGAGTGGCTTCATAGTGAAGAAGAGGGAAAGAGGAAAGTTGCCCAAGAAGCAGCTGAGAAAGCACAAGAAGCAGCCAAAGAGGCTGAAGAGGTAGCTAGACAGGCAGCTGAAGAAGCAAAGACAGAGCTAGATGAAGAGCTCCAGAGACAGGAGGCTGAAAGAATAAAGTTGACCCAACAGTCAATTTCTGAAGCTGCAGCAGGACAGACCCAGGAGGAGGAGAACCTCGAAGTGCAGATCTCTCAAGTACCTGCTGCCAGCACCTATGTGGCCCCTATGCTCCAACTAGTACCTTTTGTCCAGAAAAAGGGCGAAGAAGTCCCTAACTTCAATACTGTCTATTATGACAGGGACACTAAGAGAATAATGAGGAGAACAGAGAAGAAAGTTGAAGCGGAGAATCTATCAGGAAGGATGATAACAGATAAGGCCGTCATGGTGGGGACGGATAAGGATCCTAGGCTCACACTGAGAATAAAGGTTGCAGCAATCGATGCCTCGGAGGATAATATGAACAAGATGATGATTGCACTGGAGTCATCCAAGAAAACCTCCGCCCAGTTGAAAGATACGCTGAGAAGAGAGAGAGAAGAAGGTAGCAGACTCAAGAGGAAATTTGAACATATACAGAGATAAATGGAGTCCTCAAAGGGTGAATTCCAGGCCCTCCAGGTAGAGGCGCAAGCCAAGGAAACAACACAAGAGGCTCTAGAAAATGTACAACAGGAAGTCCAAGATCTGAAGAATGAGAAGGAACAATTGAGGGCAAAGGTGGAAGACCTAGAAGAGCAGGTGAAGATCGTCTTGCAGGCCGATGATTCGCACACCAAAGAACTGGAAGGGTAGCTAGCTTCTCTGACTGTTGAGCTAGAGGCAGCTAAGGAACAGCAAGTCGATCTGCTGCCATTTAAAGAATATATCCTGGCTCAGAAGGATAAGATGCTGCAGCTGCAGACTGGTCTAGAAGAAGAAAGGTGCAAAATCCTTCAGATGGACAGCAGGTTAGAGGAAATCATGGAAACTTCCTCCTACTTCGTAGATAGGTCCCAGGATGTTCTGGAGGTCTTGAATGCCAGAATGGCAAGACCAGAAGATGATGCCGAGATCCCAGCAGAGCTACCAGCCAAAGATCATCAAACCCTCAAGAGAGATCACAACCTAGTAGAGTTTGCCATCAACACTGCTGAAGACTTTAAGAAGGCTGTCAAAAGGACACAGGTAGCATGCTCGAAATATTTTAGAAGGTTCCTTAATGCGTACAACCATTGCCAGACATAGGCTGAGCTTAGGTTTGAAGAGTTCCCGGATCATGAGACCTTTGTGGAAATACTGCAGAAAAGACATCAAGATGCAGGGGCCAAGACGCAACAGATTCAATCCATTGATGACCTAGTACTGAAGAACGAGGTAGGCCACGCAGCCGTTAGCATATAGATTCTAGAAGATCAGCTTCGGTTGAGCCTAGCAAGGATCGAGGCCATCAGAAACTAAGTTGAAAAGTTCAAAATCAACATTCAGTTCCTAGAGCCATGCGCATTTGAAGGCCTTGCTGCTGAAGCAGCAGCGTGGAAAAAGTTCCTGGAAAACCAAGCGGGACCCTCCTCATAGAGGACCGGTCAACTTTGTATTAATTTAATAATTTTTGTAAAAGTTTTTTTTGAAAAATGAAGCGTTGGGAAAACAAAGGGTTGGGAAGCCCAAAGGTCACTTTGGGCAGCCCAACCATTTTTGCCTTTGTATAAAAATAGAAAGCGTAGAAAGAAAGGGGGCTTTTTTCCTAGTAAGACTGGTGATGACATATTGTAAGAAGAACTACTTCCTTTTGCAATAAAAAGTTATAGTTTTCCTATTGAAAGAATATCGGTGGGGTTTCCGAATGTTTTGCCATGGATAGATTGGAAGATGAACTACTCTATTTTTCAGCATTGTGTTCATGAATCGTGAGATCGTTCTAACTTTATGGCCTATGTCTTTGTTTAAACGATTGCTGATTTATTTTATGATATAACCACCATGAGTAATGTATGCTGATCATAAGCAATTAGCTATCTGATTGTGGAAATATCTTTCATTGTTCATGCTTGTAAGAGTAAATGTTAGCTATCTGTAATTGCTTTTATCATGTGTGCACATTCACATTACTCATATATATATTAAATACAAGTTGGCTCCCTAGGGATAGGTAGATAGAGATAGATGAATAGTTAGGTAGTTAGGTCATTGCATTGCTGCATGTGTGATTCAGGTGTTGACGAGCCTAAGACGAGAGGTAAGAAGCTGCACATCACATTGTGATCGCTCCCTGCATCCTTCACCACCCTGAATGTTTAGTTAGATTCTTGCATATCATTCTTAAATTAAAATACAAATTCCGGTGGACCGGGCCGCAACCGATAAACCCTTTGTTTGTGTTTGACCTACGGTAGCCGGACCGTAAACCGGACGGATTCCCTATACCAAACAGTCAGCGGTCTAGTTGGGAACGTTGATTGGGGAGAATCCCTTACTGTTGTCGCCTGCGAATTTCCAGGCCTCAACAATTACATAAGTCATCATTACATATTCTAACAAGGTTGACATATTGATTCCATATAATTGTGTTGCAATCAGGGGACAAGGGGTTTACTATCCATTAGGAGTGGGAAAATGACAAATATCTACACTACATTGAGAAACAAAAGTTCCCTTGCTTCCATATTGCATGTATTGATGATGTAGAGTCCACTGATGAGTGCAAAATAAAACTAACAAATTTGTCAAACCATGGATACACGAAGAACTGACACCATTTCCCCCATATGGAAATTTGGTAGATGCAAAGTTCGGCAATGAAGTGTCTATAATTGACAAGGATTACGCTCATGTTTATTATATTCTTAGAGAAGCTGATGTCTTTGTTTTCATTGTACCAAAAAATAATCCCTAAAAAAGTGCATTATTATTTATTACAATGCACTAGGTTCAAAATCACAATGATGTAAGAATTTAAAGATTCCTCAAATTGCATTATTATTTATTACAATGCACTAGGTTCAAAATCAGAATGATGTAAGAATTTAAAGATTCCTCAAATTATATATGTAGTGGGTTCACCGGTTTTAATGGAAAATTTATTTGAAGAAGTAAATAAATATAATGACAATATTAATTTTCAAGGCTACTAGATAGATGTTGTATGCACCTAATATAGTTGTTTGGTCATTGCAACTCTATTGTAGTTGAAGCAAGTGAAGAGTAGGAAAACGTCCAAGTGGCAACAATGGAAATTGTCGTTAGAAGATCATGATTACATTCTTGAAAATGTATAACCATTCTAAGTTCATAACATAGAACTATTATATGTTGGACTTTCTAGTTTATGGACTTTATATAGTTTATGGTTATATCAAACTTAGCATAGTTTATGGATCCAAATGTGAATAGATACAATTGATGATTAAAAAAAAATTAGTATGAGAATGAATTTTAATTTCCTTACAAACATTTTGAAAGGAAGTTTTTTATATTTTGTTCAATTCTCATATTTGTTTGATTATTATGTTTGTAATATATGAAAATTGGACCAGGGTAAAACATGATAACCAATTGAATTTATTTATTTTCATCATATTCAACTATCGGATCTTCACGCCAACAAATTTCAAGCTGATGGAGGAGTTGTACCACCAATAGTAATACCCTCTGGTTCTCCAATGTCCATGAAATAACAAGCGTTGACTATATGTTACCAGCTTAGATCCAGCTTTACCTGGCTCTATCATGCGCCGAGAGGGATCAAATATTTCGAGGTGCAAACCCTTTTTTGGAGTTTGTTGAAGCAAGGTTTGATGTATTCTCCCCCGTAGTCCATTTCTGTGATTGATGGCGAGCAGAGCGTATCTGCAATTTCTGGATTTGCACGATAAAAACAGCTGACGATAGGAACCCATGATTTTTTTTGCCTTTTTCAATCTCATTTAACAGAAAATCTATGTGGCACTGCGTGTTTAACACACAGATTTAATAGTTCACTAAAGAAATATTTTTTAATGTTGTTATACATAAAATTTACAGTATTCATTTAAATTAAGAAATAATTATATAATTCTGTTGTAATTAAATAAGTGATATAACTAAATAATTTGTATTAAAATAATGGATTTGATTTTATATTATTATTTTAGGATTTGGAGCAATTAAATCTAGTCTACATGGCGAAGCAATTAAATCTAGAGTAACCCTAACGTGTAGACACGTGAAGTTGTTTAAGTTACTCAACTCAGCAAAAGGAGAAGATGAAGAGTCCGTTTGTTCCTTCAGTTTTGCTGAGGCCGCGATTTATATATCAATTCCCCTCATTTCTCATATTCACTCTGCAATGGCACGCTAATACAGAGAGAGAGAGCGCGCGCGCGAGAACAGCAGCAGAGACATGGTTTTCGAATCTCTGCAAAAAAATAATTGCTGCTGCCGCTGCCCCTATAATAATCTCAACTCTTGCAGAAAGCTCTAAACAATGGTGAACCCGAGCTCGTGTTACGTCCCCTATACTTATAAAGGTAAGCAAAACCCTATTTAAATCCATTAAACTGCACAGACAGATTGCCAATAATCGCTGTAGGGTTTCTGGTTTTGCAGGATGCTGCTGCTACAGGAGGAAATCAAGTCTCTATTCTAAAGAAGGTACATATTTACAAACAAACAAAAAAACCATTTTTCATATTTCCAATTCCAAATCCAATCCCTTCATGATTTGTACTGAATTGCAATTTCAGGCATTGTGGACGAAGACATTCCTGCGACGCCATAGATCCAGCATTCATGATTTAAAACAATTGATGCCACTCAGTTTAAATTAATTGTAGATAATTGTAGATGCCAATTACTTTTTATTCGTCATAGTTCTGGAAAGAAAATCCTGCAAGAAAATCATGGTTGAATCTTTAGATTCTAAAATTCATGATCCAAGGAAATATTAGATTTCAGATTGTATAGATAATATTGAATGCTTCGAATGATTATACAGTGACTTTGAATTGATTTTAGTTTTACGCCTTTCTTAATTTGTGGCATATGATTTTCTCAATCCTCTTCATAAAAATATTTTTGCATCTGTGTATAGATATTAAGCCTAGTTATGGCAGCGCTTTGCTGTATATAGATATTAAGCCTAGTTTAATCTTTAAGCCCACATTGTGGTAGCTTCAAATGTATATTTATTATGAGTCGACATTGTGGGAGATTTAAATATATATTTATCATGAGCCGACATTGTGCCGACATTGTGCCACATGTCACTTTCATGTTGAGCACGGAATCACACTTCTACCTCATACCGGGCTGTAGAATGTGCCTCTCGGCGCAATAACAAGATATGATGTCATATTCTCAACATTTGGATTAAAAAAATCAGCATTTTGAAAATTTAATCTGTCGGTTTTAGAGATATAGGCGCAAAAAAGTCCGACGTATGGGAATTGGTGGTATGTTGGCAATCGAATGTTTATAAATTAACCATGTGTGGGATATCTTGGCCTGACAAATCCGACATCATTTAAAAATCAATGTTGTCGAAAGTGTGACTAGTAATGTGTCGAGGTCCATCCGATGGATTATTTTGTGAGTAAAATCCAACATTATGAATCTGAGAATTTTTAAATATGTTTTATTTTTGTCAGATTATGGACACATGACCATCAAAATTTTGACAAACCACCATTGGATTTTGGGTTCAAATTTTGTTGTGAGTGGATATGAATTGACCACAGACTAGCAAGAAAAAATGCTAGAATAACTGTTAGAAGCCTGGTCTAAAAAAATATTTGATGTGTGATAAGTTGAAAGAATAAGAAGGTAGAATAAAATAAAATACTTGGTCTAGTGGAAAGACAAAAGACAAAAGCCTAGAAGAAGACACCTAGATTCCAGAGGATAAGTTTGAAAGAATAATTGTTCGTGGGCATAGTTATTTTCAATCCAGGGAGACTGATGCAGGGGAATGGATCTCTAATACTTCCATTTGAAGTTGATATGATTGAATTCATTTGGAGTATTGTTGAAGGCCTTTAGATAAAGTGTAGAAGGATAGTAGGAGACCAGTAGTCAACAAGAGATAGTCAAGGAAAGATCCAGTAAGTGATGTGTCTTGTCCTTGGTCACCTCAGTAGCCTTTGGAAGCAATGGGAGACTCTTTAGATGGACCAACTAGAATTTTTATTTCCTCTGATACCATTTTATTATGCCTTCATCTATAAAATTGATCGTTGAGGGAATGTTACATGAGATCAGCTTCAAATCTTCGCCCATTGAATCCAACTCTGATCCATAATTCCTTAAACACATGCACAAGATGAATTAAAAAAATCTAGGTTAATTAAATCTTTAATGAATCCTTTAATCAGTACTGACAATTATGACTAGCTATGATGTTCAAAACCATGATCCCAAGATTATACCCATTAATTGGTTAATTAGATACTTAATTGCAATTAATAGACCCCTTAATCATTATTAGGAATTCTCTCAATATTTCCATGTCGGTCCTAATGTTACTGTGTCAATTCTAATATCGAAAGTCAGGAGTCGACACAACCAATTGCACCAACACACCATCCCGCCTTCTTGATCCCAACTTTTCACTATTCTGAATTTACTGTGTCGAGTGGCAGTCAGGAGCCAAGAATCAGAGGCACGAACTATTCTTCCAAGAAACCATGCCGACACTCTTATGATCCCAATTTTTTGAAGTTGGGAATCAGAAGCTGAAATCACTGACTGAGCTCACACGCCATGCTGACGTCCCAAACCCGACATCCCGATTCAAACGTTTTTCATTGAACCTTGTCAAACACAATTAAGACATGAATATAAACTTATTCTACTTTGCTATATCATTATGAAACTTAAGTAGTACGCCATGATCAATGAACAAACACGACAAAATGTATAATGAAACTGCAAGAAATGCATACACATAGTATCTTGTTCCTAAACACCAAGGAATTGTACATCTTTTGTCCTTATTACACCTTTACCAAACTTCTAGGAGTTATCCAAATGCCATTAAACACACACAACTGAGGGTACAAAAAACTAACAAGAAATTTATGCATAGGGTTGTGTGTTCTACATAGGCAATTACAAAAAAGGATTCATACTTCCTTTTCCCTGTTACACATTCATGGAGCTTATAGGATTTATGCAAAGGAAAATAGGCATACCATTATAGAGTACAATTGAACTACAACTATGATTTTATACATAATTTAACATGTTCATCACAAGCCTAGAAATAAGCAAATTCATACATGAGCTACTTCATCCATTACAGGAATTAAACAATAACCCATACACAAATATAATCCAGTTCAAGTAATGGGTAGGAAAACTAATGAAAAATTCAAGCTATCTTTCAATTCATTCATCCATGAGAAAACATACATCCCTCACATAAAAATTTATGGTCATTCCTACACAGGGACACTTATCTTTTTGAATGGTAATTGGTCCAAGAAACTAGCTATGTGGGTGCAACATTCCACTCAATCAAAGGTCTCTACTCGGCCTATATTCTTTCACCACTTAGACACCGCCCAAGATTTGTGGGATATGTTATCCACTAAAGAGTCTCTCGTGATCACTAATAGAAACACATATCAATTTCTTAGGCTAAGCCAACACTTTGTTGGGTTTATCAAGCCAACAAACAAGAAAAAGAAATAATAATCAACCCAAATGCTCAAACATGAAACTATGGCATCTCAATTGCCTCAATATGTCTCGGCGTCTGCTTCTCCTCCATGAAAAGTTGAGGAAGGTTCCCTTCTCTACCTTTCAAGTCCCTCGAGTGTTAGCTTCCCTCAATTCTACCCTAGGAAGGTATAGTAGATCCTAATATATCAACCGAAATAGATATATGCCTTCATGTCCTTCATAATTCATTGGAAGTATCCACGTCTTGCACACACAGGGTTATGGTATAATTCACACCTAAATCTTAGCTTCCTTCCCTACCAATGAAATGGGTGAATGCATGGAATGAACGAGTGAGTGAAATGAATAAATTTTTCCCATTTTTCATGAAATACCATTTGATCAAATTTCCATGCATGAGGGTAACTTCTGGGCCAAGCAACAATGTCCACCTGCCATCCTTTCTCTCGTGTTCATTGAATCGGGAGATTCATATGCAGCTGCCATTTCTCCACATGGTTAAATGAAAATTCAAGGAATTTAATGAGGTGGTTCATGCCATTTATGGAATAGGAATTTATCATGGTACCACTTGGAAGAAAAGGGTTGGATTCCCAAAACCCCCTCACCTCTCCTTAGCGCATAGCATAGCCCCCATATTGTCCCCATAAACAACATTGGTTATTTTTATTAGCATTTTGAATATTTACATATTTTTACATCTCTCATGGCTTAGTAGCACATGGTCTATCAAACATAGTTTACTTTCCTTCATAAAAATGACATTCACTAACGGGGCCTTGGCCTTGAGATCCATGTTGGGAATTCATGCTAATGCAATTACATCATTTACACAATAAGACTACATATACAATAGGGGTCAAAATGGGACATTTCGTGGTGGCCAAATATAGATCATAGTCAAAGGACTGGTCAGAGTTTGGAAGAGGTTGATGGGATACCATCGATAGCAAGAGGTGGGTTGGGAGATCAACAACAAGTCGAACTGATAGAATCGAGGATAGCTGGAGCATGTCAAATGGTGGATAAAGTGGGGTCATAAATAAGTGACCAAAAACTAGAAAAGGTTAGGATTCAACTTGACGACGACAGAAGACGACTAAAAAAGAAGTCAGCTCATTGAGGACCAAGCAATTGTGGGAGTAGTTGGAGAAGTTAATGCACAATTATGGTGGTTGTTGAATAATTCCATATCGAAGAGTATGTAGAGGAGGTTGCAGGTGAAGCATTGAATTCTCACAACTGCATTAGGAAGCACTAAGAGGCTTCTAGAAGAAGATTGAGTGGGAACTTGAAGGTTATGGAGGATAAAATTAGAAATCGAGGAAAAGGAAAGGGGATATTTGTCCCCAAGTAATAGTGGTTGTCGTTTCCCATTGTTGTTTTTATTCCTAAGTGTTTGAAATAGAAAAAAACAAGAACGATCGACTAACTGACCAAATGAATAGAACTTGACTATGCTTGTAATTTATCTTGTACTTTGATTTCTAAATTAATAAAAATCCATAATTCTTGGAAACTTTTGTATTGTGTGTGTTATTTTACTGTGTAATCTGATCTGTAGACTAGTTGTAAGGCCATGCTTACATTAGGGAAGATCCAAATATTGTGGAAGAGATAAGTCTCTTGAAAATTGCAAGGAAAAATGTTGGAACTGCAAAATGGATATGCATTTCAGAAGAGACTTTTGTCGAGATATTTCAACACTTACGATCTAGTTAAGATCAAATTGGCCTAATGTATCTTTAGATAAATTTTGTTTCTTTGGTATGCATTAATATACATGTAATATGACAGTGTTGCTGGCAGCAACAGATCCCATTTTGATAGTTCAAAATGGGATCCCCGTCAGTGTTTAAATTGGATTTTGAAGCCATGATCTTCTTATGGGAATCCTTAAGCTATAAGTATAATGTTTTCGACTTAATAACATTTCCTCATAAGCCTTGTTTTTTTTGGTTTTGTGAATTTCGGAAGCACCTTTTTCTTTTATAATTATGATTTTTGCGTTTTCACTTTCCGCATTTCTCTTTCTACTAAGATGGATCATGAAAATCCTTTTTTTGGAGGTTTTCAAGTAATTGTTTTCCCAACTTCTGCTTTTTGCTAAGGTGGATCGCGGAAATGTCATTTTTTTCGTTCAATAAAAGGTTGCTTTTTCAATTTCTACTTTCCGCTATGAGGAATGAGGAATGAGGAAATCACTTATTCGC
The DNA here is from genome assembly GCA_001517045.1 of Pseudotsuga menziesii. NCBI lineage: Eukaryota > Viridiplantae > Streptophyta > Pinopsida > Pinales > Pinaceae > Pseudotsuga > Pseudotsuga menziesii. Next base: position 9,548 of record LPNX010427207.1, on the reverse strand, counting down.
AATAAAACCTTTATTCTTTTTTTCCACTTCCGCTTTCTGCTAAGGTAGGTTGTGGAAGCCGAAAAAACCATTTTTTCGCACTTTTCTATTTTCTTTTGTTTCCTCTTTTCACTTTCCGCCTATATAGAATGCGGAATGCGGAACTTCAATAATTTTTCTCATTCAAGAAATTTCTTTCTGACTCCCGCTTTCCGAAAGGCAGAATGCGGAAAGTGGAAACACTAAAATCCAATTTTTTCTAACTTTTCAGTCTCGCATTTTAGTTTCCCACCTTGATCTTAGCCGTCCGTTTATGCAAGATCTATGGTCTAGATCTATTTTTCCCTTGAGATTTGGGTTATTTAGTATATTCGAATTTATGATGTTTTTATCATTTTCACTCGCGTTTTTACTGCACTTGGAAATTTTTACTACATATTTTTCTTGCTCGAGCTTATGAATTCTCTGGTTTTCAAAGCTTCCCACTGGTAAGTTTGTCCCTTCACAACCGTTTATTCTATTATTTCTAGAGTGTAGTAATATTTTAACCATGGTTGCTAAATTTCGAACAGAAATGGCATCCGCTACACCTAGAAACATAAGGTCAAAGACTGCTCTATAAGAGAAGAAAAGCAAAGACCCCAATGCCAAAGTATTCACGCATAATAGTGGGCGTGTTTCTAAAACCCTCAATCTAGACTAGTCAAGATTTTACGCCTTTTTTGACAATGATAATTTCTCGACAATTCCCCGCGACCAGCCCACATATCCAAGAATTTGTAGTTCCCATCTCCACCTCATTGTTTCAAGTCCTCCTTTCATGCCAGACACAGACCGAGTTAAGTGGGTGTTGGATAATGCAAACCCTAATGGACAAACCTTTGATTACGATGTCCATACCCATGTGGCCTCTTTCCATCCTTATGTTTTTTCCAGGTCTTATGCCCTTGGACCTCCAAGACAGCTTATTAGCTCCAAATTTCTAGATGAATCCCTTTCTCGATTCAATAATGAGGAGGTAGTGAAATCATGGATGGAAAATCCAACTGAGTATGTTCCCCAAACAAGCAATTCTTATCCCATTTCCTAGTTTAGTGAACCTTTGTCATTTTTTGCCTCCATGTTCTGTTGTTTGTATGGGTTACCCAATTGTTCATTGTTCAAAGCAGAATGGGTTTCGATGACCCATCATATTTTACTTACAGGTGAGTCCTTCAATTGGGCATAGATTCTATCTGTCAATCTAAAGGAAGAAATTGAAAAGTATCAAAAGCCTCAGCCAATAGGAAACCAACATTTTATATTTCTGAATATGTAATGGATGTGTTCTGCGTGACCTTTTCCTTTCCCTCCCTAGGTTGGAATTGGAAAATGGATTCTCCTCCTGTACACTTTTATTGTTCTGATATGTGGGAGGACAATTTTGTCCCTCAAGTGTACGAGATTGGTGACCTATTCCTTGGGTCGATGTATCATAAAATATTCAAGGCTAATGCTCTGGCATTTTCTAAGAGATCTAGGACATTGACTGCATTAAACAAGGATTGTTATGTTGAAGAGTATTTATCCTAAATCAGAAATTGGGGCAGCAACATAGTGAATTTGCTTCCGAGGATAGTTCCAGACCGCATGGTATTACAAGAAATAACTTATTAGACCGTTATTGATGGGGTTTTTCCCAAACTAGAACATCACAAAATAAAGGCTTGGCCTAAATTTCCATTGAATATAGATTCTCTTGTCCTACAGAATTCTACCCATGCAGTTGTGCTGGGTAAAGAAATTTCAAATATGAATATGGAGGAAGCCCCCAGAAGAATGCATGACCCTAAATCCTATATGGGTAGTCTCTTTGTCCACGAACGGGATAAGTTTCAATACACTCATGAAGAGAAGCCTATCGATTCCATTTATATGGCACGTATTGATTTTCAAAAAGATTTGGGCAGTATCATTGATTCAGATGTGAAGGCTCATGTCTTCAAGTATCAAAAGAACCAAAAGGAGTCTACCCTCCACTTCATAAAATTAAATATGGCCATTGAAGAGAATATTCAGAGGAAAAATATAAAGAACAAAGCAAAAGATCAGGTAGCAAGCTCTTCTGCCGCCTTGTTTCTCAATCAAAAGATAAAGATAAAATTGTCATGGAAACCCCTGTGAGAAAACAACCTTCACATATGTTGGAAACTTTGCATAAAGGGGCAGAGCTCAAGAGAAATCTTAAAAATATCAGTTCTCAGTTGAAGACGCAGACATATGAGGTTGAACCCCAGCCCAAGAAACAAAGAACTCATCTTTCTCTTCAACAGTTATGGGTACCAAAAGAACTAGCTGATCAACCACAACACATACCTCAGCAAGTACCTAGAGAAGAAAAACCAACACCACCAACTCAAATTTCTCCTCAAGAGAAAGTGCCTCTGCACATCCATCCAGTTCAACAGGTAGAACCTCCACCACAACTTAAAATTGAGATTCATGAAATTCATAGTGACCTAAAGGAAGAGGATGGGCCTGCCACATGCCCTGTGAATATTCTCACCTCTATGACATCTTCAATTCCTAGTACATAGTTGTCTAAAAGTATTTTTTATTCCCATTCTCTTAGTTATCTTTTTTCGAGTTAAATTTAAAACCAATTCTTGATGATAACACTATATACCAATCGGTATTGGAATAAGTTCCCAATTTGACTTCCCCTTCCTCTCCACCTATTTCATTAACCTTCCATACATCCCACACTACACCGCCATCCTCACATATTCAATTTTCCCAAATCTAAATCCCCTCCATTTCTACAATTTCTTCTCCCTAAATTGATACCCCTATCCTCACTTCTTCTTCATCCCTTGTATCTATTTTTCCCACTTATCCCATGATCCTCACATCGATTATGTAAATGTGGTTGTGTCTAGTTTTGTGTTTTGTTTGGTTGCATCATCAATCTGTTTGTTGCTACTTTTATTGTAGCTAGCTCTTTCTGTCATCAAATTGTCTAAGTTTCGAAGCCGCTACGTGCATGGTTTGTGCGCTGAGAAAGCAAACCACTAAGTGAATTCCTTGGATAGATGGTTCAATGATATATCAGCATGCAAAATTATGTTTCTCATTGCTTTGTGTTTCACATTTGTGTGAAGGGATAAAAATGGCTCCTTGGTTCTGATGTTTGATGTTTGACCCTGCTTCCTTCTCATTTAGTAATGTAACTTGGTTCGGGTGACACCTTCTAATATGGTAGTTGTTTGGTGGGGTCAAGTGATTCAATTTTGTTACACTCCATTCTGGGAAATATGTGATGCAGTGAGCCCTTCTTTGCTTGTCCTTATGGATTGTATCTACATAGCCCGACTAACCATAATATCTTACTCAGAAAACATGCACCTTATAGATCTCGATATGAGTTCTCAATGTGTCTTCTCGATACCTTTCAATTAGGTTCTATAGGGACAGTTCAGTAACGTCCTAAAACAAGTGTACTTCACGAAACGTCGATTCCCCACCCGATGAGCCAACCACCTCATACCGTTGCTTCCTAGTGTGGGGAACTTGAGTTGGTTGCTCTCAGCTGGCTCCCCATGCCAAATACGCACCTATTCTAAACCAACTCGCAAAAGTGTAAGGCGGTTATCATATAAATAAATAGAAGCGGCTCACTTCTCGAAGGAGTGCCTTGTTCTATTCGAGCTACTTGATAGAAACATGTCATATAGATCCCTACTGCAAATCACATGCACCCACTTGTCATCTACTTGTCATTTGGATATGATTTTTCCCGAGTGATTGAAGTACTATATCATTCTCTTTCTTTGCATAACCATCAAGGGGCTACCCTCATTTGGGGCAATAATATCCTATTGGGGATAACCCTAGAGATATCTCATTCTCATTCTACGCGAAACCAATAAATTGGGGAAATTTCCTACGTGATCCAAAGAACACGTGTTCCTTTCATAGATATGAGTTCGTGGTGTTAGAATAATCAACCCATAGTTTACCCACTTAGACATTAATTCATTTATTTTTGTCTTATTTTCCTAGTTCATGTGTCCCACCTTGTGCAAGTTGTTATTTTCCTATCCATAGAGGTCAAAATTGCCACATTTGACTCATGTAGCGCATGGGAAATCCCAAGGAATCAAATCTGCTTTATTCCTGGCCTCCTAGGCGCCTATCTGCTTTTTCTGCTTTATTGCCCGCTTTTTCAGTGTTTTAAGGCAAATGGGAAAGCTAGACTAGGTGAGGTGAACTTGTTTTTTGTCCTACACATCCTCCTCTCTTTTCTCCATGCAAAAGCATGTATGAGCTACCATTCCACCACTCTTTAGCTTGCCTAAGCCTTTTTTCCAGTTCGTGAGCTCCATGACAGATTTGGGATCATCTTTTTACACCTATGGGGGATTTGCTTATTTTTGGTAAGCCTGCTTTATGCTAGATTCAAATTGCTCCTTATGCATTCGAATCCATGATGTATGTTATTTATTCAGCAACCTATTATTCTATAGGTTTGGCTATTGTACACTTACAAAATAAAGTTTAGTGTTACAGCTCCATTTTCAGTCTCTTTTGTGAGTGATTTTGCATGATAAATTGTTAATTGTTGTGAGTAAAATTAATCTATTGCTGGCCTTAATTTCCACATGGCATCAGAGCCATTGTAGGTTGTTTCTCTCCTTCAAAAATTTTTTTGCAGGTTCGACATCAAAGACTGGGAGCCTTCTACTGACAGCCGGGACAGATTTTCTAGAGCTATGGATCAATCACAGAAAACTATCTTGACTCTCTTAAATTTCTTTGAATGGAAAGCAGAGATGGAGATACTGTTGAGAGCGAAAGGCCTCTACAGGGTGACTATGGCAACAGAAACAGAGCCCAATGTAGCTGTAGAGAAGATAAAATGGCACAACAGGAGGGATGAGGCCTATGGCCTCCTGTGCCTGAGTATTTCCAGAGACCTCCTTTTCCATCTTGATGGATTGACATCACCGAATGAAGTATGGGAGAATCTTGCTGATCTTTTTGGAAAGACAGATGAGATGAGGGGACATCAAATCGAAAATGAGCTGATTTCTCTGAGTCCAAATAGATTTGAATCCCTGCAGCTATATTTCTCCAAGTTCAAAGCACTAGTTTTGCAGCTGAAATAGTGTGGTATTGAAAAGAAAGATGATCAGCTCGTACTGGACATCCTCTCAAAGCTGGGCCCTGATTATTCAGTGTTTGTTTCGACCTTCTATGCCACAAAACTGACAGCTCGAGCCTGGAAGATGCCTAGCCTTGCAGATTTCATGGAATCTCTCACACAAGAACAGGACAAGCTGGTGATGATGGGCACCATCAAACCATCCAAAGATCAAGCCTTGATTGCTGGAGATTCGAGGGTGGATTCAAAAAGCAAAAAGAAATATAAAAATCCACCTGAGCAAAAGAGAGACAAGAAACAGTCTCCAGAGGATCTACAAGGTCCCAAGAAGAATACCCAGAAGAAGAAAAACAAAGGTGAAATGAACAAGTGCGCATACTGCAATAAGGGAAATCACTCTGAAAGCTCTTGTATGAAAAAGCAGATAGATATGCTGACCCAACTCCTGGAGAAGAATGGCATCTCCCTTCCAGAAAGCTCAAAGAAGAGAGAAGGAGCATCAAGTTCAGATGACAGAGAGAGAGTTCATGCATTGGTTGCTGGCACATCAAGCTCACCCAGTTTTATCATTGATTTTGGAGCTTGAAGACACATGGTTTCGACTAAGGAGTCCTTCTCCTCACTGGACAAGTCGAAAGGACCATCTATTGTACTGGGAGATGACTCTCTCACTGAAAGTATGGGAAAAGGAAGGATAGATCTTGATCATGGTCAGTTCAACAATGTGCTGTATGTCCCTGGTCTCGCCTCCAACCTCCTGTCAGTGTACCAGATGACCCACACTGGGTCTCCTAAGAAGGTCATATTCTCCCCCGATGAAGTTGAGATCACAGAGATCTCAAGTGGTAGAGTCATTGCAAAAGGAGTTGCAAATCATGCTCAAAAGGTATACATGTTCTCACACTTCCTACCCTACTCAAACCCCTCTGCTCTTCTGATTCATGCTAATGAAGCTAGCAAGCTATGGCATGAAATATTTGGCCACCTAAACTACAAGTATCTATCTGATCTTAGTGAGAAAGAGATGGTCATAGGGTTTCCCAAGATAAAATTTTCCAAAGGAGTCTGTCAGGGTTGTATCCTAGGAAAACACCCAGAGCACAAATTTGAGAGAGCTAGTCATGAGAGAACCTCTGCACCCCTCGAGCTGATTCACAGTGATGTTTCTGGCCCATTCCCTCATATGTCCATGAGTCAGGACAAATATGCATTGACCTTTATTGATAACTTTTCCAGGTATTGCTGGGTTCACTTCCTAAAACACAAGTCTGAAGTTTTTGGCCTATTCAAAGTCTTTAAGGCTTTGGTTGAGAACCAGTCTGGGAGGAAACTCAAGGCCCTTAGATCTGACAATGGTGGTGAGTATGTCAAGTTTGAGTTTATTAATTATTGTGCAGATGCAGGTATTCAGATGCAGCATTCTATCCCTTACACACCACAGCAAAATGGTGTTGTTGAGAGGAAGAACAGATCACTGAAGGAGATGGCAACATGCACGATGGAGGCCAAAAATTTGCCACCAAAATACTAGGCCGAAGCTATCAACTGTGAAGCCTATATACAGAATAGGGTGCCTCACAAATATCTTGATGGCATAACTCCCTTCGAAGCATGGAGTGGGCACAAGCCAGATGTGACCCATTTCGGGATTTTTGGCTCAAAGGCTTGGGCTAGAATCCCAACAGAGAAGAGGAAGGCTTTGCAGCCAAAAAGCCAAGAGTGTCTTTTTGTTGGATACTCTGAAGATTCAAAAGGGTACAAGTTGATAAATTTGAGCACAAACAAAGCCTTCATTGAAAGGTGTGTTCAGTTTGAAGAAGAACCCCTTGCAGCAGTGGAAGTTGGTGAAGCCTCTTCACCACCTGGACCTCAAGAAGTAAGTAAAGAGTTTGTTGAACATGCTGATTCTGATTTGTCTAATGGATATGAGTTTATTGCAGACCCTAACATCCCTACAAGGCCAAAATGGGTAGCCAAGACACTACATGTAGTAGGAGAGCTAGCTGGGGATCCCAATGACCCAAGGAGGACTAGATCTCAATTTGAGAGTGGTCTGTGCATGAAGGATCCTATGTTTGCTGAAAAATGATATTTGATGGTGGATTCTGATCCTCAAACATATGAAGAAGAAGCAGGAGATCCAAGATGGCAAACAGCCACGAAGGAGGAGTTCAGCTCACTCCAGAAGAGCAACACATGGGAGCTAGTGGATCTTCCTCCAGGAAGAAAGTTAGTCCAGTGTAAGTGGGTCTATAAGACCAAATTTGTTGCTGATGGTTCACCACTGAAGTACAAGGCCATATTGGTAGCCAAGGGCTACTCACAGGTTCATGGCATAGATTACAATGAGACCTTTTCCCCAGTGGCAAAAATGGATTCCATCAGGCTAGCTCTAGCCATTGCAGCCTCAAGGCAATGGGAGGTACATCACATGGATGTAAAGTGTGCCTTCCTAAATGGAGATCTCACTGAGGAGATATATATGCATCAGCCTCAAAGTTTTGCTACTAACCCTTCTCTTGTGCACAGGTTGAGAAAGTCATTGTATGGGCTAAAGCAAGCCCCCAGGGCTTGGTATGCCAAGATTGATAGCTTCTTGCTAGCACTGAATTTTGTTCGGTGCAAATCAGATCCAAATGTCTATTTGAAGTTAGTTAATGGTTCATTAATGATCATTGTGTTATATGTTGATTATCTCCTCATTACGGGAAGCTCACAGGCTGAGATTGCTTCCTTAAAAGAAGCTATGAACCAAGCCTTCTCCATGACAGATTTGGGGCTCTTAAGTCAATTTTTGGGGCTTGAGATCTCTCAAACCAAAGCTGGAATCAAGGTGCACCAGTCCAAATATGCCTTGGACTTGCTGAACAAATTAAAAATGAAGGATTGCAAAGCAAGCAAAACTCCTTTCCTTTCAGGAGTGAAGCTGGAAGAAGCTGACACTAGTACAAGTGATCAATTTTGCCACAGAAAAAACGTGGCAATATCCACGGATAAGCGTGGATATTGCCACGTCTAAGTGTTTTTTGTTGTGGCAACTTTTTCGCCGCAATAACGACGACCCCTAATTTTCCGTGGAAAAGTTCCACGGCACGCCGTCGCTGTATCCACGCCTAGCCATCGCTGTATCCACGCTTGGTCGTCGCTGTATCCACGCCGAGCCGTCGTTGTATCCACGGTTGTGAATTTTTTTTAAAAATTGCCGTCGCTATATCCACGGCTATAACTGTTTTTAAAAAAAAAATAGAAATGCCATAAGACCAATTCCATGTGGAAGTAGGTCATAATCCTTACATAATTAGTATACCCCCCTCACATGCATACATACATCTCGCACATCTTTATCTCATGCTTCATTACAATTTATCTCGCACATCTTCATTACATGCTTCATTACCATGGTTTAAACTTTAAACAGCGACCCATAACCTCAACATGCCCCCTGTACATTAATTTTGGATGCCTCTCAGTTGCAGTAATGATACTGATCAACCGGCTGAAGAAGGCTTGAAAAGAGTTCAAATCTAAAATATTAGGCCTTACCAGCCTCAAAAGATTGAAGAGCTCTTTAAAATTGTTCTGAAAGAGGGTGTCTGACAATAACACCCGTCTCCTTGTATGTATTTGGGAAAGAGCATGGAGTATGTTGGTGTCAATTGAACCACCCCATAACTTGATACGATCCTCGGCAACAGAGGCCTGCATTTTCATGCATATCAATAATTAGAATCTTGAACATATAAACAAATACAAGAATTCCATAACTTCATCTCCAGATAGGATATAAGATCATTTCATACCTCTTTATTCTAGTTTGTAAAATATATGATCAATAGGAGAACAAAGGTCTGCAATGCAGTTCCACCAATCATCCCACTCCAAATGCCCTGTTTTCCCATTTCAACATCAAATTTACACTTAGGTGGATGAACAAATTATTGCTTTCACTGGACGCAATGCTTACCAATGAAATCATTTCTTAAGTTTGAAATTGAGAGACAAGAGGAGGCCTACTAGTTTTTGCCTTCTATAATGGTTTTGATTCAGAAAAATCCAAAGTGTTGGAAGCATAACGAACAAAGCAGGAAAATAAAGAACAAAGCATGAAAATCATAATAAGTTTCTGGAGTAAACTGTGTTAAAAATCATACTAACTATTTAAGTAAACACTCGACCCATCATGAAAGGATAACTTTTGAACAACCCTTTGATGATTTGTGGATTGTCCACTCGGAAAGTTTGTCTGTTTTGATTTAGTCCAAAAACGCAGTTTACTCCAAAAATTCATCGTTCAATCACTTTGTAAAAACCTACACTCAGCATAAACTACAAAACATGAAACATGGAAATGTTAACATAAAATACAAAACATGAAACATGGGAATGCCTAGTGCACCTTTACTCCAAAGTTGAACTTGTAGCCCAA
>LPNX010427185.1:465445-501148 GCA_001517045.1 Pseudotsuga menziesii | reverse complement strand
ATACAATCTTAAAAAGTCAGAATGAAACTGGAAATAAATTCAAGAAACAGAGGATATGAGACATTCAACAAGTAAGTGACATACTTGCCTTGGGACCCATTGGACGTCTAAAAAAAACCTAATCTGTGGAAAATGAAGACATATTAACTTCTGATTCGCTTCTAAACCTACCTACAAATCAACCTGTCATTCTTATTTCTTGCAAGATAATTTGTTATTTAATACACACACACATATATATACAATGTTCTCCCCAATGTTTCAACATGGAGGGGGTCATGTTTCCAGGTGTTCCCATTTCCAAAACTGGTACACATTTCCATGTTTCATGCAACTTAGTTTCTTGGCATCGGTATCCACAGTAGATTATGCTCTAAATAGTAAATACTACAGTTTTTTGGGTAGTGACAAATCATTGGTTGGGCCAGAGCTTGATGTCTCATATGCTGAATTCATCAAAATACTTAATCATGAAGGAAAGCTACAAGAAGCATCAACTACATTCAGGGGACTTCAATTAAAGGATCCAACTGCTTCCATTTCAAGTTGTACTATCACTATGCAAATTGACATGTCATAAATTATGACAACCTTCAGAAGTTCAGACAACTTCTGTGCATGCAGCCAATACACTTGGGGAAATTCCAAATGAGGATTTGCTCGCGCTTGTTAACTCACGCTATGTGGATTATGTTATCTTCTATTGTTAGGAAGGTAAACAAAAAATAATTTGATGTTTTATGATGATATGGGTAAAAAGGGGCTAGTGCCAAAATTTAAGACGTACAGTTTCCTCATTAGTTCACACTGCACAAGTGATAAGCTGCAAGAAGCAAACAAGTTAATGAAATTATGCTGGTATTACTATATACTTAAATTAGGAATACTGAAAACTATGGATAATGTCTGATGTATGGGTAAAACTTTAAGCATGTTGACAATTAGTAGTTTAGAATGTTTGTTTTTGAAACCAACCTCCAGGTGGCCGCAACCACCAGCAAGCTCAAACCATCAGTTAATAAAAAATAAGTTTTTTTGAGAATTGAAAGAATATGTCTGTTAGGCAGGTTAAGAAGTCAGATATTGATTTTTTAAACAATTTTAGAGAAGTGCAGTAATGAAATCGAAAGAGTTTGGGTACGAAATGTAAAACACCCTATGGGTATAAGTCTTAAGCAGAGGTAGCTTCTCTATAATATCGTATAAATTGAGTTAAAATATTATGTTTCTATTTAAAAATAAACATAAAACTTAAAAGTAGAGGTACAGTATAAAATTAACCTGGATAAAAGGCTTTGTATACCTGCAGTCACTGAACCTCCTAGAGAATTGATGAACAATTTAATGTCTTTCGTTGAGTCTTCCAAATCCAAAAGAAAAATTTGACTGATAATAAAATCTGCACTCACATCATCTACTTTCCCATCACATCAACAACCAAAAGATGGCTACAATAAGCTCAGATCCTCCAAAGCAATAAAGTAGCAAGTTTACATCGTCGAGAACATTCACCTTTACTATAGACATGGCATCGAACCATGTTATCAATACCAGTGTTGTGTATATGCAATAAAATGAATACATGGAAATCAAAGTTAGCAAATGCAACCAACCAGACAAAACACAAAATTAGGATCGGACTTGACAAGGCAGAGAACATCTATACATGCCTTGACGTCTTAAAGCGTCCATGCAGGTGATATATATTTCCTACGAAAAATGCCATTTGGGTAATCCAAAAATTACATGCGGTATATCCACAAATAGTATTGAACCCTACCTTATGTATGCAATTGAATTGTTTGTATGGAAATAGAGGTAAGGACCATGGACTGACAAATGTCACCCGTAAGGCTATACCCGCATACAAAACTAAGTTTAGGAATACCCAAGTTGTTAGGCCCTGTATTTTGTTCTGTTGTATTGGGATGTTGGTTGCATTGTGTTGCAGAAATTGCCACAAAGCCACAATGACCAGTTCAGCTGAGGAGCTCATTCTTCTTCTGGAAAACCTAATAATAAAGGGAGCTGAGAAACAAACATGGGAACCCAAGAAGACGATCCTCTGCCGGAGAAGCATATTGGTGGTATCTAGGTCCTCTTGTCTCGGTATCCATAAGTTAGATGATGTGCCTACCGAGTCCAATGATGGAGATAGACTTCCTCTTGAACTGCCCAAAGTGTTAATGGGTTTTACAGCCTGCGCTCTCTGCCTTGACCCCAAATGAGAAGCAGAAGTACAAGCACAGACAGAGTAATATGCTGGAGTTGAAAGGATATTTTTATTGAAAATGGCTAACTGAATAGATGGGAAGCTCGGGTTTAGATATTTCTTTGTCAAACCTCTAGATGGAATTGTCGGGACTGCGCTGGCACAGGTCTCCATGATCAGTTCAGATGAAGAAAATAAATCGAGTGACTAGTATACAGCGAGGATCTAGGCTAGAATTTGTCCGCCAATGTGGTAAAAAGAGGAACTCATTTTGATATGAAAGTCTTTGCACCTTGAGAAACCATAATCAAAATCGCTTTTCTTAGTTAAGTTCATGTTCGCGCCGTCGGTAAAGCGACGCTGATTAAACTAGCCGTCGCTTAAGCGACGCTTATCACCACATTTACAAAAAAAAAAATTAACCTTGTGATTTTTGGTGAGTTTAAAAAAAGAAATCCACGTGCCATCGAAAGTAACCGTCGGATTTTGGATCGAAATGTAGTAGTGTTGATTGTTACCATTTCAGCAACCATTTCAATCAACGACATCCCCCTTTTTAGGAAAGCTCCCATATGCCTTTCTTTCCTCCCACAAAGGGAAACACCCCCCATTTTTGGGAAACATCCCATCCAATGTCTTCTTGGGTTTCCCCAAATAGGGGACATGGGAAACATCAGACATTGAGTTTCGTTTTCTTGGAAAAGGTGGGAAGTGTGGGGGTGTCCAACTATGCGGGTGAGCATGTCCTTAGATAACACTATATTATCTATTATGAATCCTTTAATACCGTGTTCTTTGATTTCATGATCCTTGTGTATTATTTATTCCATGTCCTTTAATACCACATTCTTCAATTCTATTATCCTTGTGCGAGGAAACCTGATCATTTAAGAGGTAGTGTGCTCTAGCACCATATTTGAATTTTTTTTCAAGAATAGGTCAAATTTATCATAACCATAGTGCCTTAATTTTTCATACTTTGTTTGCATGAGGCTTATATGTGACCACTTATTGATACACTCTAACATTGGCACTCTAAGTCACATACAAATTCATGAGCACCCATTGAATGCTACTGCTTTACATCGAAATAAAATAAACTTAACCAAGTATGTAAAAAATATGAAATACAAAGTAGTTCAATTGTCACTAATATCCACTTCTACTTAACAATATCCAAGAATATATCTTGAAGAAAGGGATGTTATATTTAATAGTATGAAGTTATGAACACATTCTAACAACTTTTGAGAGTTATCAATGATTTTATTGCTTTGAAAATTACCTTGCAACTTTATGTATTTTGTCTTTCGAGTTTCATCCCTTGTGCCATCATTGTTGATAGATTCATCTAATTAAATGCGGTTCAGTAAGGTAAATTTGATTTTTCCATTATAACATATTTTATAGTAGATGGGTGTGGAGTGATATTATCCTATGGAAGATCTCTCTTGAACTGTTACCCACCAAGTTCTTTTTTCTTTCCCACTAGGTTTCTAACTTTATAAGTTGTCACCCTCCTTCCTTGGGGCTGGCAGAATGTATCTTATGTGTTGTCAACTTCCAAACTCTATGATCAAGAGAAATTCTCTCTGCAATGGGACCATTGCATCTTAAATATGATTTAAGATCTTTATAAAACTAACGTTCGATCAATGCCTTCCATTAATTTGCTAATAGGACCACACTAACTTCATTAAATACTTTCAAAAAATAAAAGCACATACACGTCAATATGTCATTTGGTGGAACACTTTCATCCCATAATCCATTATAAATGGAATCTTGATAATACTAATGGGAAGAGAGAAACAATAATGTCTGTTCCATGTCAATAGCTTGATGATTTCTACCTCTTGCATCATTAAACTAAATTTGTTTAGAATGAAAAGATGAATTGAATAGGAATTAAAATAATTATGGTAATGAGTGAATTGTGATGATTGATTGATTTTTTATTGTACAATTTTTTAGTTTGGAGTTTGAGGGCTCCAGGTTTCCTGTGTTGGAATTAATTCCTCGATAAGGAATATAGTTTGACTGGTTGACTTCAACTGACAACCCACCCAAGTTTCAATTTTGGAAACCATAAAAGGAAAGCGTTGCCTTCCCTTCCTTTGTTAGGATATTTCAGAGAGGGGAAGGAAGAGGTTTGGAATGCATAATTAGAGAAGTTGGTACAGATGGCATTTAACACCACTTGCAAAGAAGCACAAAAAGACAAAACACAAAATTGTAATAGACAAACACAAAATTGTCCAAGTGATTTTGGTGGAATAATTTGATGTTTTTTAGTGTATATGTTCAAACAAATTTCAATTACTCTCAAACAAATGCTAAGCATGTCTGTCCTAGGATTTGAATTACAAATCCTTGAACCTCAGTAGTGTTTTTGTCTAAATGTTTTCCAAATCACGAAACAAAAGAAGTTAAGAATCTAGTCTGAATGTAGTGCATATTTATATTTCCTTTCTTTCTTTGATGTCATGACTCACTACTAATGGAAAATATTTCCTATGCTACCCTGTAATCATAGACCTGCTAAAGGACTTCCTATGAGTAGCATTCTTGTGAAACGAGTAAAATAGTGCTTAAAAATTAATACAACAAATATGACTCATCTCCACATCTACACCTCTGCATGGAAGTGTGGATCATAGAGGGATTCCATATATCTATAGCAAAGCTTGGATCATGGTATAATACTGGGTCTAGATAGCATACAATGGCACACAAAAGCCTATGGAGCTTATTCTTCCATATATGTCAATGATCTCATACACGAGTATATATTTTTCCTCTATGCCTCTACATGTATCTCTATTGGCCTCGTTGACTCGTCCCATAGCCTCCTAAAGTTAAATTTATTGTGGTTTGAATAATTTATTAAGTGGATTATAAACTTTAACCACGTCAAATATCCCTGAAAGTATTATTATTATAGGTATTCTAAGGTACTGAGGTTTTGGAACACGAACAATCTCTTTGAAACTATATTTTATGAAGTAATAGATTGCAAGAAGATGAAATTTGTGGTAAATATAGTAAATGGTGGGCCAAACAAGTTCCATTCCATCTGTGAATTTCTTCCCTACAAATTACTTTGGTATGATTGTAAATGGATTTGGTCAATGTATTTTCCAACTTTACAATTTGTTGGATCCATTCAAGTTTTCCATTGTCCTCTAGGATGAAGTCTACAGTGGACTTCAGATGAGATCCAAAAAAATGGCAGTGCATCTCCATTAACAGTTTTCTAGTGGAGCCATATAATTTGTTGCATTATCAATTGCAATGCACACAACATTTTCCTATGCAGCCTTTAGGATTAACATTTCATAAAGAAGGTCAACACACTTTACCTGATCATATGCATATGCACATTTTATGAACATTGTATCCTCTGGGAAAGATATGATAAAATTTATTAACGTTCTATTTCTTAGATATATCCACCCCTTCGACTTTATAGTGAAACTCTCTATATCCCTAATTCACAAATATATTTGTGAACCTCACCCATGTCTTGAACAAATTCATCCAATATATCTATGATCTCTTGATAGACTTTAAAGGCAATGGCCATTTCATATTCCATGCTTGCACTCCAAGGTATGTTGGGCCCTAGGTTTACCGGTGTATTTGAGGAGGCAACAATGTTAAGCACAATCTTTTTCTTCTTGTTTTTCCTTGATAGTTGCTTATAGGGATGGATTAACCTGTTGTTGTATGCCTATTGGTGGAAGTGGCCAGGTTGAAAATTTGGGCAATATGATTGACTCCCCCATTCACTTCTTTGTTGCAAAATTTTTCCTCCCTTTTGACCTCTATGCATTATTTCCGTTGAAAAACTCAAATCCATGTCCCTTGGTAAAGTAAGAAAATACATCTGAAAATATATGGAAATATAGTTCCCTAGCTATGTTGAGGCTGCTTTCAATTGACATACCAACATGGAAAAACCCTCAACAAAATTGTGCTTGGTGTTATTCTTGATAACACTTTTATGGCCTTCCCTATCCCTTTGCAAACTCTTTGGACCCGATGGACTATTTTTGTACCTTTGATGTTTCCAAGATCATCCCTAAAAACACCCATTATTTGTTGTACATGAATTTTAATCCCTTTCTCGCGTATATATGTGGATATTACCCTTCAACCCACATACATCGGGATCTGTACAAAAGGACAAATATTTTTGGAGTTTTCCTTGATGTGGATCCGAGTCACTTGTCTCTTGTCCTTCCATATGCCTCAAGATCTCTCAGATTTGACCTTCCATTACCCCATTGAAGCACTATATAAGGAACCCTTTGGATACATTAAAGAGAAGGAATTGAAGAGCAAGAAAACTATAGTCCATTGTTGTCATAGCTTGTTTATACTTGAGTCTGCATCCCTTTGTCCCTTGGAGAACTTTGTGTTCTTCCCAAGATTTCCTTTTCTTGTGAACTTTCTATTGAGATATGGAGGATTGAGGTGGTGGAGTCCCAGGTGGCGGACTCAATTTCTCCAGTTCGCAGACCTGCTGACAGAGGTTGTCACTCATGTAATGTTTGATTTATTTAATATAAATATCTTTTCCTATAAAATGATGTGCATTTAAATGAATATTGAATCCATGGATATGTTTAATTGCTTATGTATCATTGATTATATATGCTAGAATAGGCCTAACACTATATTATATAGCATGCTTTCCTTGTTTACTATTGTCGAGAGTAAATTGCTAACACAAGCAGGATTGGAAAAAGATCAACGGGGATCTACTACAACTGTCTAGAATAAGGTATGTTTCGAGATCCTTTAGTGTTAGATTTTGTATTTGTATTGCATATATGGAAGGGGTTGATTTCTGCAATTTCTATGTCTGTTGTGGTACACCCCAAGCCATAGGAAGTTTTCTTCATAACCGAATTGGTGACCATACTGGGGACGTTCCTAGTTGTTTTTATTTGGGGGTTTTTGGCATTCAATGTGCTTTTATTGCTCTAATTTTTCTGTTTCTATGTCAAGTATGGGGGCATGATTACCTAGTAGTATCCTGGAGAAATAAATTTTGTCTCAATTTGTCCATTTACCTTATTTTTCTATCTTTTTCTTCTTATACCTGGGTTTTGCTTTCATAGTCGTGTGTACACGGGGTTTTTCCTAGAATAGTCACGTATGCCCTGATTTTTTACTTTTTTGGAAGATTAAGTGTTGATGGGTGAGTTTGGGTGATTGCTGATTCTTCTTTGATTCTTCTGGAATTTGTATCTCCCCTTTGTTTCTGACCAGAGACTCTTTTGATTTGATTTTTGAAAAATGTTCTTGTCATTTCATTTTCTATTTTTTTGTTTTGGGATTAGTGCATTAGGTCTCTTTTATCTTGGTGCTTTTCTTGGATGTTTTTTGTGAGTGTTTGCAGAGTTTGAGGGTTGTAGAGTCATACATTTGCTTTTTATCTCATTTAATCCAAAAATACAAAAACATTTTTCTTTTTTGCATTGTTATCTATTGTTTGCATTTTGCATTAGCATGGTACTTGCATTAGGTTTTCTTGGTGAATATTAATCAGATTTTCATATAGGAAATGATTGCATATACATTTGAAGGAAAATTTTTGCACTTCACATAGTAGCCTACCCTATTTTTCATTCAACACAATGCATTTGCATTGATTGTTAGGTGTGCATTTTACTTCTTGTTGTGTCATAAAATCATTAGTTGCATGTCCATTTACCCTTTGATTAATAAATCCAATTAAAATCAATCCATAATCAAATGAATTACACACTTTTCATTTTTAGGGTGTACCGACAAGACTAGGTTTTAGGGACTTCAAATAGTTATTGTGAGTCAATTCTCCAAGACCACTAAACAAAAAAATTAGGTGTCTATATAGGTGAGAGTGTGAAATACTTTATATAATTAGTTTTTCTCAGGATCCTCGTCTTACAAGAGAGTTAAGCACGAGGCAGTGTGAGCGGTTATGATTGGGATGACCCCTGGTCTTAACTGAGTAATATTGGAGATATTTCTGGGATTGTATTCATATATGGGGGTTCTTTCGAGAGCTCCAGGCTTTGCTATCCCTCCCATACAGTCAATCCCACCTGGGATTGTCCACCTAAGCATTGATTATATCGAGGTGAACTTAGTTTCCTTGCCTAGGTTATTGAGGGGGTATTTGCAAAGGTTATTTTGCAGGCGTCCTGGCCAGGTAGGGGTTGGACAGTACATTCGCTATATGCGTTGAAGCTAAGGGCCACTATAATTGGTTAGGAACCTTCGATTGTTGTCTATGGGATTCTCAAGCCTCTCCTAGGAGAGACATACCTACTTCATTTGGGAGCTCACATATCCTACCCTTGTTTGCTTGTGATTTGGATTTACATTTTATAGGTGTATTCTCTATGCATGCTAGTTTCCCTAGCATTTGCATAGTTAAAATGAGTCTTTTTATTTTTTGAGTGATTGTGGATTCAGGTGTGCCACCCCACCATTCTCATCGTTTAGCAGGACTTACTCCTTCCATGTCTCCTCTTCCTTCAGGAGAGAGAAACAGATAGTCCGGGCAGACCACTGCTCACTTTGATTCACACACCATGGAAGATCATGAGGATGAGATTCCAAAGATGTATTCTCCACATCACGAGGTTTGGAAGGAAGATCCTACTAGCACATATGATCCTATATATGAACAACCTTCATGATATGGTTATGATCCCTCATTCACAGGTCACTGATATTAGTTTCCAGGTGATGAGACTCACCATGAACCCGTAAGCACTAGTCATATTCGATATGACATGTTTGATATCCCTACACTTGATCCAGCACATCGTGCTGGGTCAAAAGTTGGTCCTAGTACTACGTCTGGGGGCACTCTCATACTTTTCCATGCTGAGAGATTTGGGGGCACTAGTCACATTGCACCCTCCATCCCTGTGGTGGAGGAAACTTCACATGTTCATCCTAGACCTAGTGCTAGTAACCCTATGTGGATAACAGAACCGAGACGAGTGAAAATTGGAAACACCACTTGCATTCCTTCACATGTTGCTTCATCTTCAAACCTTGTTCCTTCAAATGCATTTTTAACAAATCACCCTCCCCCTAGTTTACGTGGGCCTTCAGGCCGGAATGTTGCTACTATCCATTTTCATTTTGCGACTGCTCACACAATAGTATCTCAGAGTCAAGTACCTCCTATTGTGTTAGCAGGTCATGCACCTATTTCTATATCATCTCATGTTCCATCTTCTAGAGCTTCCCATAACCCTAACTATGGACCTTCTCATGGTACATCCCATGGAACACCTTATGGAGCTTCTCATGGACATTTGTATGGACTGCACTATGGACAAAACTATCAAATGTATGGGTATGGGTATTAACAACCCACTTACTCTTCTAATTATGGCTTTGGAGCACCTCATAATCAAGGCACCCCACATCATAATGCTTCCATGCAACCCTACATGGGTCAAATGGGAGAAGATTACTATGGCCAAGGCCATGGTATTTATAGCAATCAACCTTACAAGAATCAAAACTACCATGGAGCATGGAATCGATCGGCTCAACCTAAGCTCCCTTTCCTTGCAACTTTGAACTTACCTGACTTGTCGAGATTGATGAAAAATCTTCTGTCTCGTAACCCGGCATGGTCGGCTGTCCCTAACAAGCTTCCTTCAAGCATTCCCAAGTTCAAAGGTCAGGCTGGTGAAGATCCTAGTGAGCATGTCACCACCTTCCACCTTTGGTGCTCTTTCAATTCCTTACATGATGATTCCATTTGTTTGAGGCTATTTCAACACACCCTAATGAGTCATGCAATGAAATGGTATATAGAGTTATGGGGGGGGGATTGTGCTGCATTTGATGATCTTACATTGACTTTCCTCAATCATTTCTAGCTACCCATACATTACAACGTCGGTACCGAACTCTTGTCAACCTTCCAACAAGATAAATCCACACACATTTTGGATCATATTCAAGAATGGCGTAGAAGGAAATGGTTAATCAAAGCATTTATATGACCAGAGTTTGTTCTTGAGTGGTTCCTCAAATCCTTATTACCTTACATAGCGAAGGATGTTTCGACATCCGGAGTTCAAAATGAGGAGCGAGATATTTTTAGGGCACAAGATTTGGATTTGATCTATTCTCAATCCATAATTTTGTATGAGATTATACCCAATGCTCCTAGGTGTGATTTTGACCCCAAGGTCAATCCTGGGCCACATGCCAATGGTATTGTGGGCTGTACAAGTACCAAACTTGCGAACTCGGTTGTGAAACAAGTGAGCCAATTTTCAATTAACCAGTCTGTGTCGAGACAAGCTATGGCTTCATCTGAACCTACCCAATCAGAAAATGTACTTTCCGTGGAATCGTTGAAATCGAAAGGAAACCAGCATCCTAGAAGGAATAAGAAAGAATGAAAAAATAATGATAAGGGTGAGAACAAGAATGAAAATGCTAATAATAATGATAAGAACACTAGTGCTGGGGGGGACAACCAGTCTAAACATAAGGTGAATTTTCCTTGCAAGTTGTGTAAGGATGATCATCTCACTCACTTATGCCCTCGTATGGAATATGCCTCTAGGTTCATAGCATAGGGACTAGCTGTGTTAACTAATCCTTTACCCAAGAATCAAAATATGAACTCGAGGGCTACTCATCCTAGTTGTGCATCGGATGGAAATCAAAACCCATCAGAAGCTGCTAGTGGTCATGGATGCATCAACATGATGAGTGATGCTAAGGTTGTGACTCATACAAAAGACCATGGTTCATCACAATGAGACCTTGGGAAGGAACCTTCCAAACCCGAGAGCCCTTTGCGAATCAAAAAGTCTATGGATAAACCTGAAGCTCCACCTCACATTCCTAAGGGAGTCTTAAAGCATTTGGGGCACAATCCTAATGCTTGAGCCACCAATAACTATTTAGTCATCGAGGATTTGGGTCAAACTCCTTGTGTGATGTCCATGTTAGAAGTGCTTCAGACTTTTCCTATGCAGAGGAAAGCTACGGTTTTCTGCTCTTGGGGTCAGTAATGATAACTTTTCTAATATGATCAAGTTTGAAACCATGGGAGTACAGCCTCGCTTTCCTTACTATGTGTCTCTTTTGATTTATTTAGAGTGTCTTAACAACACCGTCAAGTGTACTGTCATTAATGAAGGTGATGCTACTTTTGTGATGTATTTGTCTTTTTTTAAGGGCTTAGGTTCTCCCAAGTTGTCTCAATCTGCTACTATGTGATAGCTTTCGATGGTAGATCATTTCAGCCACACATAATTCTTCCTTCCTTAAAATTCCAGTTGGGAGGGAATACCATCACGATTGAGGTTGAGGTGGTTGATGCACCCCTTGAATACAATATTTTATTGGGTTGGAATTGGATGTATAGTATGCAAGTCATAGCTTCTTCCCTCTTTTGAGTGATCTACTTTCTATTTAATGGATAGATTGTTACAATTGATCAAACGTCATTCCAAAATCTGAGTGTCAATGCATCGTCGGTAGTTTCTATCCCGATTATCAATCATTCTCAGCTGGCAACTGGGAGTGTGGGTGTAGGTATGTATCCTTCTCTTACGGGAACCTTTAATTGTCCTGTTCACATTCTTATGATCGGGTCTAGTTTTCATGGGGATTTATCCTTATTGAATTTGGTGTATTTTTTCACTACCCATCTAGAAGATCCTTGGATTCTTCCCTCACCGATTACTTCGAGTGTGCCCGTTGAGATAGACCTGCCATTTCTTGTAACGATGGTGGCGTATCAAGTGAGTATTGATCAAGTTGCAGAGCCCAGTCCTTCCTCTTCATGGACAGAGGAGGAGGACTCGCATGTGCCTCCTACAGGGCCAGTAGAGTCATCTCACTCACATGATTTCCTTGATGATGTTTTTCCATCGGATGAATCTATCCTTGAGGCCATGTCAGGAGTTGAGCAACCTTGGGAGGAATTGCATCATCAATCATATTTTCTTCCTAATCTTGATCATATGGACTGTGATGAATTTAGGGATATTATTAGCAAGAATATTGGTAGCCCCGTGGTTCCATTAAGCTCTCCTGGTCCGATGGGTGATGGAAACATGGCTAATATATCACCAACTATTCCTATCAATATTTCTCACGATCCTGGCAAGGTTGAGAATGTCTACATTGGGGCGGATTTTTTCCCCAATGAGATCAAGGAGTATACTGAGTTTTTTAAAGAGTTTCATGACATCTTTGCTTGTTCATACAATGAGATACCAGGTATCGACCCTCGTATTATTGAACATGAGATCAAAACCTATCCAGATGCAAAGTCGATTTGACAACATTTGCGTGTAGTGAATCCTATAAAAGCACCCACCATAAAGGATAAGATAGAGAAATTATTGAAAGTTGGTTTTATCTATCCCGTTCCCTTGATGGAGTGGGTTTCAAACCACGTTCTAGTGGATAAGAAGCAAGGAGAGATCCATATATGCATTGATTTCCGTGACCTAAATCGTGCATGTTCTAAGGATAATTTCCCCACACCATTTATTGATTAGATGTTGGATGAGAGTGCTGAGAGTGAGGTATTTTCCTTTATGGAAGGTTTTTTTGGATATAATCAGATTCATATTAAGCCTAAGGATCAACATAAGATCGCATTTATTTGTCCTTGGGGTACTTTTGCATATTGAAAGATGCCTTTCGGCCTTAAAAACGCCGGAGCTACGTTTCAACAGGCCATGACCTTAATTTTTCACAATCTCAAAATGATTATCAAATTATATTTGGATGATCTCTTTTCTCACTCTTGTTTCAGAGTGCATCATCCATATCATTTGAGATTAGTATTCCAAAGATGTCGTCATTACCAGGTTCGTTTAAATCCTCATAAGTGCATCTTTTGCGTGACTCTTTGTCTCTTTCTAGGATTCATCGTATATAAGGAGGGTATAAGAGTTGATCCCTTAAAGGTTGAGGCAATACTCCAATTTTCTCCCCCACATGATACTAGACACCTTCAGTGTTTACAAGGCATGGAAAAATTCTTGTGGAGATTCGTGGTTAATTTTGCCAATTTGACTAAAGGCTTTATGCGTCTTTTGAATAAGGACACCCCTTTTTACTGGGATGAGTGAGCCTAGGCGTCCTTTGATGCTCTTAAGCAATCCTTAGCAAAGGTCCCCATGCTTAGTCCACCCGACTATATCCATGATTTATTGATTTATGTGGATGCATCCATTGAGATGGTTGGTATGGTTTTGGTTCACGAGGATGAGGAGCTCCATGAGCATGTCATATATTGATTGATCCAAAACCTTATAGATGCAAGACATCTCTATTCTCATGTGGAGAAGCTATCCTTGGCTACCGTTCATATGGTTCAGTGTTTGAGACATTACATTCTCCTTCACCAAACCTTGTTCATAGCTCATATCAATCCGTTTCAGTTCATCCTCACTAGAAGGATGATTGGGGGAAAATACAATAAATCGATTTTCATTTTGCAAGAGTTTGATCTCAAGTTCATTTTGGAGAAATTGAAGAAATCATTGATCTTTGCGGAGCTTATATCTGATTTTCCAAGTTTGGAGGAGGAGGAAGTTTATGAGGATACGTTTTTCGATGAGCATAATTTCCTTTCCCAACTTTGGACCCTTGGTATGGGGATATCATTGTATATTTGGAAACATTGAAGGTTCCTACTCACCTTTCATGGGATGAGAGAGGATGATTACGTCATGTAGCTAAGAACTACCTTATAGTGGATAACACTGTGTACCACTGTGGGGTAGATTCCATTTTACATTGTTGTTTAACCCATGATGAGGCTGAGGTTGTGCTGAATGATTGCCATGGATGGGAGTGTGATGGTCATTTAACTGGGATTTTTATATCCCAAAAAATATTGAGAGCGGGATATTTTGGGCCATCCATATTCAAAGATTGCGCTAATGCAGTCAAGAAGTGCCACCCTTAGCAGGTGTTTGCATGCAATATGCACTGACAACCAGCCCCATTACATCCTATCGTCACCGATGGTCCCTTCACCAAGTGGGAGCTTGATTTATGGATTGCAACCTAGCTTTAGCTGGGGTATCATCACATTATTGTGGTTGTCACTTACTTCATGAAATGGACAAAGACTATTCCCACAATTAAACCCGACAGTGAGACAACCGTGCATTTTGTTTTCAACCAGATTATCACCCAGTTTGGCATTCCAAAAGAGCTTTTCATTGACCATGGTAGGAAATTTCAGAATAAAATGATGGAAGAGTTGGATTGTAGGTTAGGGTATAAGAAAGAACATTCATCTTCTTATTACCCTCGGGTGAATGGACAAGTTGAAGCAATGAACAAATCACTTAAGTGTATTCTCCAATGAACCATCACATGAAGCAAGACCAATTGGGATATCATGTTGTATCCTGCTTTGTGGGCCTATAGAACTGTGGCTAATACTGCCACCGGCTTCTCTCCATATCAGCTTGTACATGGGGTGGAGTCAATTTTACCAATTGAATGTGAAATCCGTTCTATGAAGCTAGTTGTAGAGATTTTACTTGACACTTCCGCATTGGAAGAGAGTTTGATCCACTTAGAGCAGCTTGATGAGCAACACCTAGATGCCTTAGTGGCTCTAGACGTTAACAAGCATCATGTCAAGGTCTAGTATAATAAGTCTGTCCATCCAAGGAGGTTTAACGAAGGTGACTTGGTCCTTTTGTGGGATCAAGCTAAGGAACCCTTAGGGGTAGGGAAATCTAATCCCATGTGTCATGGTCCTTACATGGTTAAACGAGTCTTAGAGAAAGGTGCTTATGAGCTGGTTGATTATGAAGGGACAGCCTTGGTGGAGCCTAGAAATTGGCTCTATCTCAAAAAATACTATGCATGATCTTCAGCCAAGGATGATTATTGTATATTATTGGACATTTTTTCATTGCATAGTTAGGTTTTCTTTTGGTGATCGGGTTTGTTGATTAGATTTTGTTTCTTATGGAAGATGTCAATGGATTCTTCCATATACATGAGATTCACTATGGTTCTAGCTGCCACACTCAAAACTTAGCTTCAACTGCCTGGGTTATTTATACTCCTATGCGTCAAGTATTCTCTTCAGGAGGCATATGTTTACCAGGGATGATTTTAGGGGCGAATTTTAGCCCAGTGGGGTATTTTTCCATGTTTTTCTCCCAAAAAAGATTCACCATTTTGCATTTTTTGAAGCCCTATTTTGCCCAATTTTGATGGGGTATAAATTTTTCACCCTAAAAATCGCCAAATTATTATATAAACGATATAAAATCCTTGGAAATTGATTTTTTTTTTTAAATATCGCCAATCATTTTATAGTTGGTAGTTTAAGAATTGGTAATATTTGCCAACATTTATACACTTTTAAATAAGTATGGTTCCTTGAAATCAACCCTGATGTTTATGGCCTTCTTCAAACAATGTTGTTGAATATAGTGTTGTCATTGAGTTATTGCATGATGTCATTTCACATGGTGTCCATTCTCTTGAGGTCTACCTTGATTCGTAGTTATTGGTTTCACAGCTTAATGGCTTGTATCGTATTGGGGATCTGAAATTATTACGAAGGTTCTTACATGTGAGATTGTTAGAATGAAAATTTGAGAATATAACATACATCCATGTTCCAAGAGTTTTTAAACAATTTGTTGACTCATATGATAACTATGTGTTAGATTAGCATTTGTTTCATAGACCATAAGCATATCACAAACATACATTTTACACACATGTAAATATAAATAAAATCGATCATCATAAAAAAAAATTCGTCAATATCAAAAAAGTGATGTCATAATACATCAGTGTCATATACAAAATTGGGGCTTCCGAGCCACCAAAATATAATACATGGTCATACAAAAATGAATACACTCAGGTCTCTAAGCCTGAGGAGGAGGGGGGTTCTTATCATGATATAGCACTACGGCTCTAGCTAGCTATCGAAATAGTCGAATCCATGCTCATGGTACACCAACCACCTGATGCTGCATGGCCTCAGAAAAGTCCTCGACTTGTGCAATGGGTACCCTGTGTGTTAAGCAAACAAAATTTGTGTGGATTCTTTGGACCGTCTGCTCTACATCCGCACCCATGATATCATCTCCTTTTCCCCTCCATCGATGATGAGGGAATCCTTATGGCTGCCATGGTCCTACATCTGCATATACATGACAGACTATCACTATGTGTCGTCCCACCAAAAATATGTCTTTTGAGTCAATATATCAAAAAACACAAATAAATTAAATAATTCAAAACTTAAAAAGTGGGTTTGGGATTATTTAACTATGTCACCATAAGCTCCTCTTGGTGGTAGCGGCATATCTAGATCTCTGCAAAAGTCTATCCTTGCATAGGGGTACTCGTCTATAGCAACGATCTGTCTCTGCCACCATGGAAAGAAGTCTATTGGGTAGGGTTTAGCCACCCTACCTCCGCCCAGACTGCGCATGACATTTTAACAGCGTTGCTGAGCTGGATCTCAAACTCCATGTGGAACAATGTCCACCCTAGGGCTTATCCCTAGCACTGGCTCAAATAAAAACATGCTCAATATACTGCCAAACCCAAAGTTTTGCACCCTTCCCATCTTGCAGTCATTGAGCTGTTGTTTCATGTTGCTTAAGAGCATTGTACTCCAGTCATACACTGTAGGTCACATACACTCTACTTCATAGAATATCATTAGCCATGAGGCCTTGTGGAGTGAAGCCAACCCTACAATCCTGCCTAATTCCAAAAGTATGGCCTTCAGCCCCAGAATCTGGATAGAGTTTGTTGGGATTTGACTCCCAACATTTTTCGTCTCCAGAAAGCAGTACAAAGCTATGTACTCATCAATGGTCAACCCGCCTCCTGGCCCATGAGATCAAAGTTTCACCATCTCTTCTTATCAGGAAAAACTAGTGATAAAGTATATGTTCTCAACCTCAATGTTGAGCAACATCCCGTCTATCTAAAATGTCTCAGATTCTGGATCCCAATAGTCCACCAGCAGCTAGAGTAGTCTTGGTTTGGCCCTCACGCTGCCAAGACACCAAAATTTTTATAATCCACATGCCTGTAATGCTTGTTGGGCCATAAGATCACCTTACATAGCCTCCTCCACATCATCATGCTCTCTTTCCCTCCACTCTAGCACCATCATGCACCAAAAACAAAAGTTTTGATCAATTTTTGCCTTTGAAAACCTTGCTACGACCCTATATGCGACTGCTCTCAAAACAGCTGCGTATGTATGCATTTTTAGTGCTTTTTTTTGCATATGGAAAGCCCTATACGCAGAAAAAATCCTAACTTATGTCTGGGCTAAAATGCACAAGTATGGATGGCTTAAAAAATAAAATCGTCCATGAAAATGGAAGAGGATGGCATGAGAATCTACCTGGATCAAACAGGGAGAGATTCTGCTAGATGATGCTCCCAAATTTCTCCTATAAAGTTCTGAGCTCAAATACACTATGTTAGGAGTCCATTTTCAGTGCGGTTTGACCGTGACTTTGATCCGTTCATGCCTACTGTAGGTATTATGTCTAAGCTGGCATATAGGTTAGGTTTCACATCCGTTTGCATTTTGCATAACCTTATGACCGGTTCATTTTAACCTTATGTACGAACCCATTTTATCTTGTCATGGAACCTTCTTGTTGCTTTTAGAAGTGACATGTTGTGAATGGTAGAGCTTTACCATACATGGGTACCCTAGTTAGATCTTGTATTGCATTTGGTGCCCATGTCGACATTTCTCCTTTAGGGTGTGGGAGTCCTTTGTATAGTACTGCCATGACTTTGAGCAACAACTTCATACTCCTCTTGACCTTTATGCTGGCCTTTTCCCCGGGACTCCCTTGTATATGTCAAGTTTTAATTGCATTATCATGAGTTTTTATTGTCTTATTGATCCTTATGTCGGCTTCCCTAACTTTGATTATCAGCTATATAGCCTGAGCTTGTCTCATGTCTATCCAATCATAGCCATTTTATATATCTTTTTCATATTGATTCCCCATTTCTTAACTGGGAGGGGAATTTCCCCCAAGTGTCGTTATCCTGCACATGTTTCTTTGCATTGAGCATAGGTATGTTCCACTGCTTAGAACTAGTTTGTTTTCCCATTAACACTCGTATCCTCCTACATTTGTAACTATACATCACTTTTATTCTTTTTCAAGATTTTCAAAATATCTGGAAAAGTCCAAAAAAATAAAAAAACCAAAAATCCGGATAGGAAACAATGTTATCTTTGGCAGTAGTCAAGTCGTGTCACCTTCGAACAGAGCACTTTATATCACATCCGTTGGTTGGGTTAGTAGTTTGACTTTAGGAGCTGTGCTCATTTCTCTGAGTTTATCTCCACCGACTGGTTAAGCTTCCAGTCCCTATGGAGCATTTGTCGATGCCCCATGCGTCGCAGATATGTCCCAGTTTTGTATATCGAGTCTATGCTTCCTACATTCAGTCACCATTCACCTTTATGCTCTTGTTCAAAGGAAGTTGAATACTGAGTCGGCCATTCCTTAGTTGTCTTGAGTTTGCATGTTGGCCATTCCCGGTACTATTACTATTTCGTGCACACTTGTTCGAGTCCTTCCACATTATATAGCGTTGCTGAGTACCTCATGTTGGTTGATGGGGGATGCCTTAATGCCCTCCTTACAGCAAATTCCATCCCATCGAATTTAGATCATTTATTCTAAGATAGGATTCTAGAGTCATTTGAGTACCTTGAGACTTACAATCATCAGTAGTAGGTTCTCTCATCATCGACAGTTTTGGGAATACATCAATGTCCCTTAATCGATGGATTCTTCCAAGTGTTTGACCTCAACACATTTATTTGCACTTGTTAGATTTCACTCTAGTACCTTGGTTCCCATTTTCATTATCGATGGGTGATCTCATGTCTGTTAATGGTATACATCAATGATTGATAATCAGATGATGGACTACTATGTTTGACATCAACACCTTTATTCACATAGTAGGACATGTACTCGTAGCGGTTTGTGTAGAAGACTTTCCATATTGGTGGCATTTCATATATGTTACCTCCTTGATTGTGCCAGTGTTCATGAGATATCAACTCTCATGACTGTTGGGCCCAGAAATGGCCCCTTTTTGACCACCCTTATCCACCTCTTTTTGCCTCATCCTACTCTATTATGCATGCTAAACAGATTTTTTTCCCTCACTTGGCCCCTCAAGTCATACAGGTATGGTTAATCATTGTCTTATTTTATTAATGCTTAGGATTGTGGTAATCAGGGCTCTACATCTTAAATTATGCTCACATATGATTGTTTTATATAGATATTTCGATATATAGAGAATACAGGTATAGTGGGATAAACATGCCAAAGGAGGGACGGACATTCATTGCTAAAGCTGATCGCCATCCATTCCATCGTTGCCCAAAGAATGTGGTCCCAGTGTATTATTCCATGCGAGTTGTACAAGGGTAGCTACAACAGATTGCGACAGATTTGGAGGCAACAGTGTGCCGCTGCTCAAAAGTAGCTGTGATCCACAGAATATCTTCTCAATCAATCAGGATCATTATTTTTGGCTTGAAGAACAACTTCCCTATATATTATGCTCTCATCGTGCCATGACTGTAACATCCTATTGTAATTAGGGCAGCCTGGAGATCAGAGATCTTCATGGATGTCCGATAATAGTAGGAAGAGGTTATGATTGTAATTGCATAAATATGGGAAACCATTCTAAGCCAGGGGTTGAAATTTTAACCAAATTATTGTATCAGTTGTGAGTAAGGTTGCATGTTCATCTACCATTTTTTAATACAAGGAGTTTGATTCTTCAGATCCCAGCGTTTTAACGTGTGTTACTTCCAACATCTATGTGTGAAGGCTGGGCCCACCTTCCCACATGAATTGCTGAGTTAATTAGGTATCGTATTTATTCTTTTGTGTGATTTTGTGATAATTTCCTTTATTTATAGTAAGCTGCAACAATTATTGATTTACAGTGTGTCATTTGAATAATCAGTAATTGCATCTCTTGTAAAACTGCAGTGGTGTGGTGTGTCAGTCGACTGTATAGGTTAACTATCTTTTATGCAACTATGTGATAGCTGTGACATCCCTGTTCATCCCTAGTTCTTTCAATTACTGTTTTCTTTAGATCTTTGCAGTTTGTTCCTTTGCATTTATAATTGCATAATTTCATTCCTGTACTTCTAATTTCTAGAATAACGAAATTCAATTCCTCTACTTTGAATTTCTAGAGTAGCTGAATTCAATTCATGTACTTTGGATTTCTATAATAACTAAATCAGGATAGTTGAATGGATATTTAGATGGTTTGGTAATCAGGGATTTTACTTTCTGTAAAAGTAATCTAGATGTTATTTCCTGAATATTTCAATCCTAGATTAAGAATCGTAGGAGGTACTTGTGATTGCATTCTTGAGAAAGTAGATTAGATTAAGTGGATTATGTGATGAGTGTGGCTGAACAGGAAAGTAGGATCATTTACTTGCAGCATCAGCTACTTAGTATTTAAAGCATATATAGTGCATATTATCCTTGAAATAAGAGACTCCCATAGGTTGAAAATTTATATTGAATACTATGTATGTTAGCTTTAATTAACTTGCATATAGGGCGCCCAAAATTTTGGCGTCATTGCCAAGGAGGACGAGTATTAGAAACTATTGTAGTTGCATCCAGTAATTGTATTTACTCAGTATTATTCCATTTTTTTTCCATTATCATGTTTTGGTTTGCATGAATACAAGAAGGATACAGCGTGACCATCTTAAAAATCCCAGAACCCAACAAAACACTAACGTTGCAGGTGGTTGAGGCCGTGGCTGAAGTCCAGCATTGGGGAGAAGAACATTCATTGATGACCTAGTTGATAGAACCAATTCTTCAACTGGGGCTCACTATCTGGAAACACCCATCAGAAGAAGCCCTGCCATCCTTGGAGTGGCAGCGTCAAGCTCTATAGTGGAGAACACACGAGGAGCTGCACCACCCTCGAATACCCTTGTAGAGGAAGACAGATTCAGTATTGTAGGATCAGCTGGTCAAGATATGATCTATCATACTAATTGGATGGTTGTTCCTGAAGAGGATTGGACACAGTTCCATTAGAAATTCATCGATCAGTGGAAGAACAAAGAGGATAAAACAGAAGAAAATATTAGTAACAGATGCGATCCCGAAGAGGAAGAGGCAATGGGATAAAATCATCATCATGAGGGTAAATCCCTGCTTGAAGGGATAGTGACTACACTTCAGTTCCCAATTCAACAAACAGAAGGGATATCCCCCATGAAAAATATATCACCATCAGTGTTGCCTCTCTTTTATGGAAAAGCGGCAAAGGATCCAGATGAATTTCTTTCTGAATTTGATATCCTCTGTCGTAGCTATGACTACACCACCAACACACAGAAGCTGAAACTCTTCCCTGCCACTCTTAAGGATAATGCATTACATTGAGCCTAGGAGGTGAAACTATCACTAATTGGGATAGGATGAAACAGGTGTTCCTAGAGAAATATCAGGAGTATTGCAATACCAAGGATAAGAGAGAAGCAATGTTTAAAATGGTACATAAGGATGATGAAAGTCTAGAAGATTTTTTCGAAAGGATTTTATATAATGTGCAGAGAGCTGGACAGACTAATATGGGGTTAAATGTGCTCAAAATAATCCTACTTTGTGGGATTAGGGATGATTTCCTAGACATATTAAACCTGTTAGGAAAGGGGGATATCTCCAAGGAGTCCTTTGAAAAGATTGTGGAACTATGCAAAATGTACTCCAGGGGGTATTCCAAGAATAACAAATGGGACAAACGGGACAAATTAGAATGTGATTTCTTTGACATAACTCATAAGTCATCTAATGGAGGAGCCACTCATGTAGAGATAGGAAATATCCTCAAAAATTTCAAAATAGAAATGATGAGCTCCATCTCCTTAGAAATAGATGTCCTGAGGGAAAAGCAGAAGCAAGGAGTAGAGGATATCACACTAGTTGTATTCTGCCCTAGATGTAGAAAGAACCACCCTCTAAAGGAGTGCCCGCTCAACAAGGTATAAGTGTGTCAGTTGTGTGAGCTGAACCAGGACACAAAAGAATGCATGTCACTACCTCAAGTGAAGGCTGTTATGTAGGAATCAACTCCAAAGGTGGAACCAACTTACTTTATTGCACAGAAAAAGCCCTGGCAACCTCGAAATGAAGGTATGAATCTAGACTCATTTCCATTTTTGAATAACATGAATAATTGGAATAATATGCAGCATATGAATAAACAATTCCCTATATATTATTCTAATCCTCAATGGTACCCCTCTCAACCCTCAATGCAAAATTTTAACTCTTGAAACCCCTGGGCTCAGCCACCATAGCCACCGAACCAACCAAATTCTTGGTCTCCTCGATCGATGAATTTCCATCCAGGGAACCAGTTTCCCCATAATGAACCCTCTCAATAGCTTCCACATCAAAAAATTTCTCAACAACCATACCCTCCTCAATATCCTCAGCCTTATCAACAGTCGTAGCTGCAACTCCAGAATAATGTTCTCCCCAATATGTTGATATGACCTCAGCTGCCTACTCAACCTAACCCTAACCCAAATAATAAAGCATTCACACAGTTTGAGAATGTCAGCATGCCTACCTACTCCCTTACTCCTATACCCTACAATGATATCCACTTACGATTAGGAAAGGTAGTAGAGCCTTTGATCATTGAGGATTTTCCATCCTCTGTACATGAAGAATGGATGAATCCATAGTATTTATCCAATGCAGTGACCCCCATCATTGAAGACGATGAACATCCTACTAATATGCCAGCTGAAACATAGAATGATGCATCTATCGATACACATCCTACCTAGTTGATTAGGGAACCGACATACCCTGAAAGATTAATGTTACCAAAGGTAGTGGGACAACCTTAGTTTAACCTCTTAGGAGAGTTTGAAAAAAATTATGTTAAAATTCCCCTCCTTCAGGCCCTTCAAGACGTACCTATCTATGCGATACTTGTTTGGGATCTATGTACAAGGAAACCAGGAAGGAAATAAAGGGATCCTCCCACTATTCATGTCATAGGGAAATTATCTGCATTGATAATGGGAAAACCCCTCATGGACAAATACGACGACACTAGGAATCCCACTGTCACTGTGCAGATTAGGCATACATAGATACCCAACGTACTGGTAGACCTAAGAGCAGCAATTAACGTTATGACTATTGAAACTATAAGAAAACTTGGGCTCACTAATATCAGCCCAACCCCCACCATTTTAGAACTCGGAGATAGATCCACTATTAAAACTAAATGAATTTTGGATGATCTCATCATCTCAGTTGATTCTTGGGAGTACCCTGCTGACTTCTTGGTTTTACAAACTAAGTCGCAGCTAGGAGGACACCCATTGATCCTGGGAAAATCCTGGTTAGCTATAGTTGATGCTTGCATTAGCTGTCAATCTAGGTCTATGACCATATCAGATGGCACCAAGATAAAGAACCTCACTCTCTATCCTCCTGCTCGATCAAGCTTAGAAGCTGAAACTTCGTTATGGATGGAGCTAGAGGAAGAAGGGGGAGTTCAGCCATTATTAACAATGGGGAAGGCCTTAAATTTTAAAGATGAAACTAAAGATGACACCATTAAAAAATTTCATCAGTGAACCCACTTCTATCAATAAGAAAAATTATCAGATCCTGAATACTAATCTAGGTGAAGAGGAACAAGAAAATCTCATAGAAGAGGCATTAGTCAGTGACACTCATATAGTTCCAGTATTGAAAAATTTGAAAAGTGTACCTATCGAGGTAGAGTCTGGAAAAACCCTAAATATAAATCCTAGCCTTTCCCTAGATGAACAAAAGTGCCTAATCAGTCTCTTAAAAGAACACAAGGGGGGAATTTGCCTAGGAGTACACAGACTTGAGGGGTATCCCCTCTAATCTGTGCACCCATCACATTTATATCAAAATTAACTCCCAACCTATGTGCCAGCCTCAATGACGAATGAACCCCATTA
The DNA here is from genome assembly GCA_001517045.1 of Pseudotsuga menziesii. Taxonomy (NCBI): domain Eukaryota; kingdom Viridiplantae; phylum Streptophyta; class Pinopsida; order Pinales; family Pinaceae; genus Pseudotsuga; species Pseudotsuga menziesii. The sequence goes on along the minus strand of LPNX010427185.1, from coordinate 476,849 downwards.
TTAGGGACATCGTGAAGAAATAAATTCAAAAACTCTTGGAAGTAGGATTTATATATCCTATTTCAGATAGCAAGTGGGTGTCTCCACTCATAATAGTACCCAAGAAGAATGGTAAATGGAGAGTCTGTGTGGACTATTGTGAGCTGAACAAGACAACACATAAATATCACTTTCCCATGCCTTTCATTGATCAAGTACTTGACAGCTTATCTGGGAAGAAGTTCTTCTCCTTCTTGGATGGGTTCAGCAGGTACAATCAAATCCAAATTGCTCCTGAAGACTAAGATAAAACTACCTTCACCTGTCCCTAGGGAACTTTTGCATATAGAGTGCTTCCCTTTGTTTTATGCAATGGACTAGCCACATTTCAAAGAGCTGTGATTGGCATATTTTTAGAATTAGTTAATGATAGTATGGAAATTTTTATGGATGATTTTACTCCTTATGGAAAGGATTTTGAAGCAGCATTGAAAAATTTGGAAAAGGGTTTTAACTCGCTACGAACAGACCCAACTATCTTTGAGCACTGAAAAGTGCCATATGATGATTAGTGAAGGAGTGGTGTTGGCGCATTTTATCTCTACTGATGACATCCAGGTGGACCCCTCTAAAATCAAGATAATAAAAAATATACCTACTCCTATAACTCAAAAAGAAGTGAGAAGTTTCTTGGGGCATGCTAGATATTACCGAAGATTTATAGAAAACTTTTCCAAACTTGCCTCTCCTTTGTTTTCACTATTAATGAAGGATGTGCAATTTATTTGGAATGAGGCATGCCAGATGGTGTTTGTTAAACTTAAGGAGAAGCTTTCCACAACTCCCATCCTAAGAGGGCCCAATTGGACCCTGCCTTGTCACATTTCTTCAAATGCTTCTGATACTGCCATTGGAGCATTTTTAGGACACTAGGATGGTCAAGCACCTTATGTTGTTTATTATATTAGTAAAAACTTAGCCCATATTGAACTTTATTATACTATTACCAAGAATGATTTCTTAGCCATTGTTTAATCCATTAACAAATTTCGACATTATATCACTGGATATCCTACATTTCTGCACACTTACCACTCGGCCATCAAATATCTAATGAACAAACCTGTTACCAATAACAGGGTAACTAGGTGGCTATTACTATTACAGGAATTTGATATTACCATTATAGATAGACCTGGAAGAGAAAATGTTGTCGCTGATTTCCTATCTCATTTTACTAACAGTGATGATAATTTTCCTATTGAAGACTCTTTTCCAAATGAACACTTATTTGCAGTTTCATCTCACTCCCCTTGGTATGTAGATGTCGCTAACTACTTGGTTGCAGGAAAGATTCCAACACATTTTTCCAAAAGATAAAAGAGGAAAATTATTCAACAAAGTGCCAAGTATTGTTGGATAGATGGTCATCTCTTCTACACAGGCCCTGATCTTGAGATCAGAATATTTGTAAGAGAAGATGAAATATTACATATTTTGAATGCCTTCCATGATGAGCCTTGTGGGGGGGGATTTTGTAGACAGGAGGACAGGACACAAAGTGCTGAGAATGGGCTACTATTGTCTAACCCTTTTTAGGGATGCAAAAAGATATGTCTAGTATTGTGATAGATGCCAGAGGATGGGCCTACCCAATAGATTAGATCAAATGCCTCTTCAACCACAACTGGTAGTTGAACCCTTTGATAGATGGGCCTTATATTTTGTTGGTCCTATCAGCCCTCATTCCAAGCATAGAGCCTACATCTTGGTCTGCACCAACTACATGAAGAAATGGGTACAAGCTGTGATCTGGTGAAAGCCAATGACCAGGCTATGATCAATTTCCTGTATGGTGAAATCATTACCCATTTCAAGGTACCCAAGGAAGTGGTTACCTATGGAGGACCTCAATTTGTGTCGAATCAATTCAAAGCTCTACTACGAAAGTGCCATATTCAGCATCAGATAGCTTCACCATACCATCCCCAATCCAATTTCCAGGTGGAAAGCACTAACAAAGTTATTAAATCCATCCTTACCAAGATGGTTAGGAGCCATCGTAGAGATTGGGCTGATAGACTTCTGGAAGCATTGTGGGTATATCGTACTGCTTGGTGCAACACTAGAGGTTTCTCTCCTTATGACTTGGTGTATGGGAAAAGTGTTTTCTTCCCAGTTGAATTTAAAATTAATACTTTGAAGAAAGCTATGGAGGTAAACTTAGATGTAATCAAAGCTCAAAAGAGAATATTGAATCAATTGAATGAACTTGATAAGAACTGTTTAGCTGCTGTGGACCAGACAACATTAATCCAGCAACATAGATCCAATTGGCATGAGCGATTCATCAAAAAGAAAGTCTTATGCGAGGGAGACTGGGCATTATTATATGATTCAATATTCAGAAGGGACTTCAATGGTAAATTACACACAAGATGGTTGGGCCCATACCTGGTAGACAGAGTATTTGATAATGGTACATTCCACCTGGTAACCATTGATGAGAATCATGCACCATTATTTGCTCTTGGTCATAGGCTGCAACTATACCATAAGCCCATTTCAAAGGATGCATTCACTTCACAGATTGCAGCTGATCCAGACTACCTGTTAGAACAAGGGCATGAATCTTCTCTGCCCCTATCAATCCTTAGTTAATCGCTATAGATCTTACATAAAAAAAAAATTGTACCTAAATAAATTGACATTTTTACTTTTATTTCTATCTTTTTCTTTTGTACTTGATCCATTTTTTTTTTAAGTAAAATGTGCAGGGAAGCACCTAAGGAGCTGTGGTTATCATCGGGCCTATTGACCAAGGTCATCCTTTTGTAACTTCTTACACCAGAAGAAAATTCCTTGAACAAATCTGTTGCAGCCGCAACACGTTCCTTTATCCCCTTTTCCGCAGTTGCAACACCGTAAAACTTTCACCTTTACCCTATTCTGCGCGGCTGCAACACCATCAACTTCAATTAGATTAAATCATTTTTCTGATTTCTGTAGCTGTGACACTATTTCACTTTTGTCCATTTTCACCTTTTCTGACAACTGTGACACCATTTCACTTTTATCCTTTTTCACCTTTTCAGGCAGCTACGACTCTGCCACAATTGGCTGATTTTTCTATAATCCAAGGGTGCGACTCTGCTAAAACTGCTTGATTTCACTATGGTCTACGGCCATGACTCATCCATTATTGGAAAAATTCTTTGCAACCGTGGTTAGTGACTCTTCCAGATCTGTCGTCGACTCTTGACATTGGTGATTCCAATTTATATTCCAGCATTCATAATTTTCCTGACCAATTTGACATGATGGTTTTGGTTCGCCGGCAAAAAAGGTCATTACAGTATACCTGCAATAATAATTACACTTAAATGGATGCACCTCACATGCTCTACTATTTTCCAAAGGTCACCATCCATCACATATTTTCGAAGGTATGGTCTTGATTATCTACTTGATTAAGTATTAATTGGATCTGACAATATTAATCATACCTTCCTTTATGTGCCCATTATTAAACCTCCATATCGTTAACCATCCACTCATACGACTTAATGACTATTTATGTTACCTGATAACCACCACCTTTCCTAATTTGGGATAAATTCCTATGCTTTGAAACTTTTCGAATTTACCCAACTTCACTCTCAGTTGTTCATGCATACTCTGTTCTTTAACCTCCATTGTCAATATTTGTAATCTGTCAGATTGCAACACACTTCTGAAGGTAAAAAAACATGGGTATCCCAGCTCGACATGAACCTCCAAACACGCGATACCTTAGAAGAAATTCCAAGGTTTTCACTATTTTTCAAGTTGCGGGCTGGACTGAATTCTTCCAATGCCTGAATGGTTTTCATCATGAGACAGCTCTACAATTTTCCTTGAATCTTAAAGAAACCCACTCAAAAGTTTGGGGGTTACATATTGAAGTCTCTAAAGCAATAGTGGCTGAGATCAGTGGCCTTCCTCAGGTAGGCAGAGCCTGGTTTGGATGAAGAACCCCCAATCCTGTAGCAGTACAGGATTTTCTAAGAGAATGGGAGCACATTTAACAGTCACAGAGGGGGATAGTGTTACACTCACTACCTCAGCCATGGGATCAAGCAAAAATTTTCCTCAAGAAGTATATCACCTGTAAAGTTAGGTATGAAATGGTTTATTACTCTGAATTTCCTTTATTATGTCATCTCCATCACAGGGCCTTGCTAAACATTCCATTTTATTAATTCAATGATTTACACCATATGGCGAGGTTTGTCAAAATAGCCAAGCATTTAAAATCCTCCCTTTCCCACCATGGCCTAATTAAATTAATAATTTTATGGGCCCTTGCTCAACAAAACCAAACCTAGGAGCAATTTATAGGTCAAATTCAGGAACCCACTCTTTTTCTTAGTGTTCCAATAGAAGAGGAAATAGAAGTACATGTACTCATGGGGCCTGTTCAAAACCAAGAATAGCCTACCAATCAACAGTTGGGGGGAAATGCAGAGCAATAGGAGGTTCAGAGTCCCTCCAATTTAGTTTTTTTGGGGGGGGGGGATTGAGACTAGATCGGAGGATCAGTCAGGAGACCAAGTAGAACAATTGGAGGAGAATGCACAAGAAAACCCTGTAGAAATATTAAATAACATGGAAGCTCTAAGAGCAGAGGTTGAAACTGGAGCAACATTAGATGCTATGACAGTTGAAACCAAATATGTTAGAGCTATGATAACAGAAGAAAACACGAAGGTGTTGACCATTGAATATTTCCTTGAATGGAGAGCAACCCTGATCGAGGAAGAACAAGAAAATGTTGAAACTGAGGATATCCCTTCCACTTCATCCATAAATCTGGAAATTTCAGCACCACGGAGAAAAAGGAGGAGATCAAAAGATGAAATATGGTCATCACCACCAATAAGAGGAAAAATAACTAGGTCAATTACCGCAGTAGAAGCAGCACGGCAAGATGGGAAAGCCTAGAAGCACAAATCGAGTTCCCCATTCTGAGACCCAAAGCCAATGATGCCCCACAAGAACTGGCTGCAGAATAACCTCAAATTGAAGTACTTCTATATGAAAATGGGTTGTTAAAGGAGGAAGTACAATCACTCTGGAAGGAGCTAGAAAATTGGAAGGAAGCGTGCAGGAAATAGAGTGAAAGGAAGCTACACACATTGGTTGAAGCTGCAAACCAATTAGAAGGATCAACTCCTGCTAAGGTTGGTGATGAGGAAGAAAGAGTGGTTTGTCCTGTGTGTGGAGAAATATTTAACCAGTTGGGTTACAAGGTCATAGTTCATGCCTTTGTGACACAACAACCCGTACCTACAGCTGTGGAAGAATAGGGACAACATGATTGGAAGGATGGTGAGGAAGTGGAGGAGTCAGGTGGAGAGATATCAAGAAGGGATGGTTTCCCTTGCTGAACATAGAAAGACCATCAGGGAACTAAAGGAAAAATGGGTAGAAGAACTCATGACCCATAAACTCCCTGGGGAAGAACTACAGAAGAAGCTAAGGGAGCTGGAAAAGTTCAAGTCCATGCAGGTGGAAAAATACCAGCTGTATGCTCTTTCTTAAGAATTATTGGGTACCAGAGTACCATCCTCCTCTTACTCTGCGTTTTCATTCGAGCAGTTTATTTGGTTTAGACTGAGGGCTATGAAATAAGGGAGATCATATGAAATAGAAACCTCGACGAAATTCCTGGAGACATTTTTGGGAAGTGATTTTGAGCACCAAAAATTGTTGTGTGAGATTCATTTGCATGAGATGGCTTATCCTTTGGATCACCATTTGAATCCTGTTCCTTTCTCAGGTGATGTTCAGCTGAGGGATTTTTCTTCCTTTGTGAGAAATCATGTTCAATGGGAAAGCCATTTCCAAACTTTCTCTCACAATGAGGACCACTCTAATCTTTGGATCCAAAGCGAACCTCGGAATCCTCGTCTTCTCCTTGCTCGACATCAGATTCTACTCTTATGTCCCATCCAAACTTGGCATATAATGGAACTTCAGGAAAGGGTTATTTTTACTTATACTAGCCATATTTCCATGCATCAATGAATGACTTTGGAAGGTAGTCAGCACAGATGGCAGGCTGCCTCTCCAACCTTAGAAATAGGGATCCCTACTGTTATAGGAATTTTGAACAAGCACTTTCCAAGATTGAGGGTTATGTTGGATGCATGAGGGAATGTGGGGTTAATTGGTTGGGACAAAAATTTAAATTTCCTCTCATCTGGTGGCCAACAAAACCATACAGGGAATATTTCTCATTAACCAGGGCAAAAGAGCATAAGTGTTGGAGATATTGGGTTGTGTTGGAGACATTTACCACCATACACACTCTTTTTGGTCAAATTGGCCTAGTTAAACCACTATCGTAAGTATAATTGACATTAATTGACATCAATGGAGCATTAATTGCCATCATCTAGTCACACTCATGCCTACCTACAGTCGAGGAGGCTAACTTAGCCTTCTCCTACAGTCAAGGAGGCTAACTGGAGCACTCCAGGGGTGATCTGAGTGATATTAATGCACCTAATTGCTAATTGGTGGTTACAATCAGTTCAACCAGTTGGTTAAGGTGCCTCCTCTCATTAAATGTATTATTTAATGATTATTTATTATTATTTAATGATCTGGAGTCAACAGGGGTGCCTCAACCAACTTCTAATGATCAGTTCAGCTTCAATTAACCTCATCGTGGTTCATTGAAGTCATGGAGCACTAGCACTTGATGGTTGGCTTGCTATGACATGTGTTTGATCTCCTTCGGTTGAGATTCAGTCATTTATTGCACTCTGACTTTAGTTAGGGTTTGGTGAGTCAATTAGGGTTTTGGTCAAGTGGTTAACTGAGCGTAAACCAATGGCTGATAGTTAGTTAAGACATACTCACTCATTGATTTCAAGTTGCCTCCTTAGGTATTCAAATTTCTCATGGATTGAAGCTATTGCTTGACATTGTTATTGTAACCATTCATTGTTTATTAAATATACAGAGAGGAAACCAATTTCGGTTCTGATTAACACCATTTCTGAGTTATTTGTTGATTATTTCTTGATGATATTGATTATTTGTTCCTAGATCATGTGCAAGAATTAATATGGTATCAGAGCATACAGCGGGACAAATATCTATCTCTCAAAAACAATCTTTTTGACAGATTTCTCCATGAAAAGTGAACAATAGCTCAAAATTCCAGCACTGCACCAGAAGCCAAGGCTTACCACTCAATATCCCAAGTAAAGAACTTGTTGATCAAGCTTGCTTGATTGACTATGTTGGATGTGATGAAAGCCTAGAATGTATAGGCTGTCTGACCTTATTTTTCCCTTTCTGTTTTGATTTTCAAGTTTATACAGGTGAAGCATTTTCTACAGCACATCCAGATGGCCTCCTCAGCAAATCTCTTGACTCCATACAATTTCCACTCATGAAAAAGTGATATGGAGATTCAATTGCACTCCAAAGGACTTTTTAGAGTCACCATGGACACTGAAGTTGAGCCTAGATCCACCGTAGAAAAAGCAAGATTCTTGAACAAGAAGGATGGACCCTTTGGTTTCTTGTGCCTCTCTATTTCCTGAGACCTTCTCTTCCATCTTACGGATTTGAAGACACCAAAATAAATATGGGACAAATTGGAATCCCTATACAAAAATCATGATAACTTGAGGTTTTACCAGCTCAAAAATGAACTCATGTCTCCAACCTTCCAATTTTGAGACTCTCAATGATTTCTCTAAAAAGTTCAAGCATATTGTTTTACTCTTGAAGCAATGCAATGTGGAGAAGGAGGATGATCGGCTCATACTTACCATTCTCTCCAAAGTAGGGGCTGATTATTTAGTTTTTGTTTATACATTCTATGCAGGGAAGCTCACAACCTTCGGATGGAATATTCCTACACTCAATGCCTTCATTGAGTCCCTAACTAATGAACATGACAAGCTTGTCCAGATGGGGATCATCCACTCTTCCCATGATCAAGTCCTCCATGTCTCAGGGCCCAAATATCTGAAGGGTAAAGGAAAGAACCAAGAAAATTAGAAAACTAAATTTGATGTTCCCAAGCCTAGAGTTGAAAACCAGGAACATGATGAATCTTCCGGTTCAAGGAAGAACAAAGGAAAAGGGCACAATGGGAAAGAAAAAGTCAAGTGTTCTTACTATGGGAAGGGTTTTCACCCTGAACATGCCTGCATGAAGAAAAATCTTGATGAAGCAACCTATTTTCTTGAGAGTAATCACATCAATCTTCCAGAGAGCTTTCGGAGGAGAGATCACCAAGATTGGGAACCACAGCATGAGAAATTTCATGCCCTCATGGCAAGCACTTCGAAGTCCAAAGCACTGCTGATTGACTCTGGAGATTTGAATCACATGATGACTAAAAAAGACTCCTTTTCATCCTTGGATACCACCAAATCCATCCCCATCCATATGGGATATGACTCCACCATCATTTTCGAAGGACAAAGTACTGTAGATCTTGAAAACGGTTTTTTCTCAAATGTTTTGTATGTACCATTTCTAGCAGCAAATCTCCTTAGTGTCTATTAGATGACACATACATGAATTCCTAAGAGAGTCTCTTTCATCCCAAATGATGTTGAGATAACATAAATTTCATTCGGGAAACTCATTACAAAAGGCCTTGCAAATCATCATGCAAAAGCCTATGAGTTCTCTCACTTTGTCGTGGACGCAAATGCCACTGCTCTGCTAACTCATGGAAATGAGGTTAGTAGGCTGTGGAATGAGAGGTTTGGACATATTAGTTTCAAATATTTTCATCAATTAAATAAAAAATCCATTGTTGAATTCCTCCCGATCATCAAGGCAACAACGGGAGTCTGCAAGGGTTGTGTGATTGGAAAACAACCTGAGCACAAGTTCGATCGGGGGAAGGAAAACCGAGCTACAAGCATATTGGGGCTGATACATTATGATATCAGTGGTCTAATGCATGTCACATCCATGAATGGATCAAGGTACCTCCATAATTTTATTGATTATTTTTTAAGTTATACAGGGGTTTTCTTTCTCAAAAAGAAATGAGAAGTATGTGAAAAAATTTCTGAATTGAAGGCCTTGATCAAAAATGCCTCTAGGGTTAATATCAAGATATTGATATCTGATAATGGAGGGGAGTATTTCAGTAATTAGTTTCTGTACATATTCTCCAAAGTGGTATTCAGGTCCAACATTCAATTCCCTACACTCCCCAGCAGAACGGAGTAGCGGAAAGGAAGAACCGCTCTCTTAAGCAGATGACCACCTGTATGTTGGAGTCAAAGCATATTGCTGCAAATTTGTGGGCTGACGCCGTGCATGCTGCATGATACATTTAGAATAGGGTTTCACACTCATCCATGAAATTAAATACTCCTTCCTAGGCTTACTTCAGACACAAGCCGGATGTGTCGAACCTACGGGTGTTTGGGTCCACTGCATGGGCCCAAATTCTCCTTGATAAAAGAAGGGATTTGCAACCGCAAAGCATAGAATGTATGTTTATTGGGTATCCTGATGAATATAAAGGATTAAAGCTACTGGATATCAATACCAAAAATATCTTCATCAAGAGAAGTGTCAAGTTCAATGAGCCTCTTCAGGAGGTGGAAGTAGTGAAGGAGAAAACTGTTGAATTTCCTTCCTATAATACTGAATATTTGGATGATGAAATTGGGGGTGATGACCCTAATTTGGATCCTATAATTTCTGATATCAGTGTGAAGAAATAATCATATTCTGAATCAGAACCTAAAGTGAAAAATCATCTTTCTACATGGGCCCAACAAACACTCTCCTTCGCAGGAGACAACATTGGAAATCAAGATGATCCAAGGAGAACCCGGTCTGATTTCCAAAGAGCAGGTATTGCGCTCTCTTTTTATGATAATTTTCTATTTTAAAATTGATATTTGATGATTATTTCAGATCCAAAATCCTACTACCATGCTTGGAATTATCCGATATGGCAAGTTTCCATGGATGAAGAGATGAATTCTCTTCAGAAAAACACTACTTGGGAGCTAGTTTCTCTTCCTCCGGGAAGGAAATTGGTTCAATGCAACTGGGTGTTTTAGAAAAAGGTTGCTGCTGATGGAAGAACCTACAAATATAAGTAAATTCTGGTAGAAAAAGTCTTCTCTCAGGTCCAAGGAGTGGACTACCATGAGACCTTTGCACCGGTTGCAAAAATGGACTCCATCCGCCTTGTTTTGGCAATTTCAGCATCCAAGCATTGGGAGGTGCATCACATGGATGTTAAATCATCCTTTATGCATGGATATTTTCATGAGAATATATACATGAAGCCACCTGATGCATACATCACTGATCCATCTTTGGTTTGCAAGCTAAAGAAGTCACTATACGGGTTAAAACAGGCCCCAAGAGAGTGGTATTCCAAGATGGATTCCTTCCTTCTCTCGCAAAACTTTCAGAGATGTTGATCAGATCCAAATGTGTATTTAAAATAGCATTATGGTCATATAATTATAATTTTTTTATATTTTTATGACTTACCGATCACAGGTAGCATAGTTTCCTCCACTTCAGCCATCAAAACTGCTCTCCACAATGCCTTTCAAATGAGTGATTTGGGGCTTCTAAAACAATTTGTGGGGCTCGAAATCGAGAAAAATTATGATGGTATTATGGTCAATTAGTTAAAATACACTTCAGACCTATTATTCAAGTTTAACATGGCTCAATTTAGGGCTGTACAATTCCATTTCCTTTCAGGGATCAACCTGGAAGAAGGAAAACACACACCTCCCATGGATTGCACTATATATCGACAGCTGATTGGTATCTTGTTGTAATTGACACATTATAGGCTTGATATTTGTTATGCCATGAATTATGTATCAAGATACATGCAGCATCATCATGATATTCATTGGAAGGCAGCAAAGAGGATCCTCCAGTACATTCAGGGAACCAGGACCTACGACATTCACTATGCTACAGACTCTGAGCTAGAGCTGGTTGGATACAAAGATTTTGATTGGGTGGGTGATTCTATTGATTGGAATTCAAATTATGGATATGTATTCATGCTTGGTGGTGTCCCTATTTTCTGGTAAAGAAAAAATTAGGCTACCATAGCACTATCTTGAGCAGAGGCCGAGTATCGAGGAGTGATGAATGCTTGCATCCAAGCAGTTTGGTTGCAAGGCATTCTTTCAAAGTTTGATCTTGGTAGTACTTTGTCCACTATCCTATTTTGTGACAACTAGAGTGCGATTAAGATATCCATGGATCTAGTTACCAGGCATAGGACCAATCATGTAGAGATTCACATGCACTGCATCAAGGAACTAGTGCATGACAGGACCATCATTCTACAATACTACCCGACTGATGAGCAGATTGCAGACATCTTCACCAAGAGATTTTT